>CM037783.1:62650430-62700430 GCA_021229015.1 Solen grandis | reverse complement strand
TTATAAAATAATTGGTTAACTGGTAAAAAAGCCTTTTTTCGGCGGGGTTCGAGAATGGGTACTTTGACGATATATACGGCCTGGGAGAGATCCAACGGAGGCTAAATACGAAAAAAAAAATAACCGGAGCGGATCTCAATAGAGATTGATGTTCAAAGTCCATATAATAACAAGTGAATCTTATTCATCATAAACTTTCTTATTTATCTTTTATTTTTTCTAAAGAATCCCAAACCACCTCCATGTATTATTTTCCACCGTTTGGTTTTTGAGCGTCCAAGTTGAATGTTGGTTTAGGTATCCTATTTTAAATTACAATGAATTATTTCAATCAAATCGAATTCTGAGTTCAACGACAATATATCTTATTTACAATGGATCAACTCCGTATTAATTGCACCTCATTGCGATGCATTAATTAATTGTCAAATTACTGATACAAACATATAATGCTCCGATGTTTACGTTTGCAATTCCCGCCAGTTCTTGGATCTTTAGCCGACATTTCGTATTTGTAAATCATAAGTTTCAGATAAGAATAAATATCATGAAATATATTCTAGGGAAATTTATTTGAAATGCATATTTGAACGTAAACTGCAAAAAAGATAATAAATGATCAGTATATTCGAATATTCGGCCAAAGACAGACACATACCAAAATGGCTGACTACGGACAAAAATCCACATCACCAAGCAGCTACTCTCTGGATATGGGGGGTGTTGAAGGAACCCGCCTCCGTATTCGCAGGCGCCATCATACCCTACAAACTATTCTTCAAATCAAGATGAATTTCAGTTTGTTCAAGACTCTGTACCAAATGGTTTGTATTTATCACAGGATCAAACTTGACATCTCCCTTTCTCTCTTCTTCTTTGGGTTTTTTTTTACAAGAAATAGCCTAAGTGTCACAGTATCGATAACTGACAATAGGGTAGAACCATTTGTAAGCGGTCGGGTAGCTCAGTCGGTAGAGCATTCACCCTGTAAGCGAAAGGCCCCGGGTTCGAGTCCCGGTCGGGCTGCATATTTTCTCACCCTGTGATATTTGGCGCCCAACGTGGGGCTGTGACATCGGTGATAGGTATGTCTAAGACACTTGCACATGGTTTTATTTACCCTGTAACTCCTAGAATTCAGGGACGAATTCAAAAATGGGGATAATGTCACAGTACCAATAACTCACAATAGGGTAGAATCATATGTAAGCGCAGTCAATGCGAATGTCCGTCGGTCAGTCAGACATGTCTGGTATATTTCCATTTTGACTGACGAAAGCGTCTGTTATTGTCGGACACAATGTCCGATGAAAAATCCATACAGCACCATTTCATTTTTGGAAAATTACTTTAACTTTCTTCGAAAAACAGTTTCATTTGCAATTTTTAGTGATTATGTAATGATTATCAGCTGTCTGAGATGGCCAAGCAGTAACGATTGTGAATTGGTTCCCCGCAGTTCATAAACTAATATCTTTAGTAATGGAAACCATGCGAAAATCTCTGTCTTTATCGGTCAACAATCAACAACATGGCAGACAATTCATTCACGAAAGATTCTTTTTTTTTCTTCTTTTTTATTTGCATTCCATAAACAAATAACAAAGTCATACTCGTTTTAATTTATTATCAGGTTCAATTTTTATCATTTCAATATTCATTATCGTAAATAATTAAATCTAGATTTTGTTGTCAATGAAATTAGATATTCTGATGGTGCTATGCCGGGTCGAAAAGTGCCTGCTAGTTCAAGCAACGAACCAAAGAAGAGAGCTCCTGACAATAACAGACGTTTTTAGGGATAGTATTTTTGCTGATTTCCTCATTATGGTCAAACAACTTACAGAACCTTAGTTTTTGCATAGCATTTTATGATCTAATCTGTGCAAAAATAATTTCTTCTTGTAATGGGGTAGGGTTTATTCCTCTATATGTACTTATTTTGCAGGTCTTACATTTTTACATATTTTTGAGTTTTGAATAGCTGATAAGGACAGTGTATATGTAAAACAGAGACAATCTAAAAATAGCAAAAAATGAATGAATATTCATTATATTAACAGGGTTTACTCAAGGACTTGACTTTCACTTGTCCAAGGGTCAAGTTTCTTTGCACATCTGCTAGCCCCCAGTAAAAACAGGATGCCCGATTTTGTAGTTAGATGGTGTTTGTAAATGTTTAAAACTAAATATGTGTAATATTATAGTGAATTTTAGTTAATATGTATCAAACACAATTTGCAAATATTTTACCCCTGATATACTATAGAAAATAAAAAAAGAAATGAAAGATTTCATTTATTTAAATAAACTTGCCCGCTGGGCTATCTTCTTTGAAAAATCACTTGCCCGCAGTGATTTTAACCCAGCGCGGGCAAGTGGGCATCCACTTAAGGAAACCCCTGTATTAAGAGATAAATTAATGTAAAATACTTGCAATAAAGAGACTGAAATCAAGATATCAAAAAGTTCTCACTAAATACTGTTTAAAACATTGCAACAGGTAAAAATATGTCGCAACAAGTAAAAGTTACTGCGACAGGTAAACATTTGTTGCGACAGGTAAAAATTTTGTGTTTACCCAGTGTTGTGCCTAGCTCAGATTTTCCAGGGGACACCAGTGTCCCCCAGACTAATTTTTGGGGGGACATTTGATAATTTTGGGGGACATAAACTAAAGTTAACCAAAACATGCATAACTTACCCCAGAACTGTCAATCCTCATACAGTGCAACGCCGCTATATAGCTTTTCTTGTGGACCAAGCCCAAATACTGCATTCTATTGGTCTGCGTAGTAGGTTTGTGAATGCTATATACAAGTGTCTTTGTGATAGTCGTAAATTCTTGAAAACCCCTAATATAAAGCAATAAACATTATTTTATTTATAGAGTAATTTAGTTGTTTTAAATAATTCCATAATCATTGATTCTGGGTTTTCTTCCTCTTTTTTTGTACTGTAATTAGCGAGGATTCAGAGAGTATTGTGTACGGTATGGTGATGAGAAGTGGTTACAGTATATCTCATTATAATAAATTATACGTCGTCCATAGTTTATCAAAACAATATAGGTGTGAAAATTGACATTCCATTACAATTTATCGCTATTTGAAATTAAGCTGGGGATCTAATTATCATTTATTGTTTACTTACGGTGAAAAAGATTGGCTATTTTCCGGGACTTTTTATTCCATGGTAAGATTATGCACGCTAGCATAATAAACAAAAATACTATTATTTAGGTGTATGCAGTGGATTTTAGACAATGTTTGTGTATTTGATCGAGTATCTGCTTGGATGTCCATACCAATTAAATGCTGATTACTGTGGTTGGATTATTATACCGACATTATTGTTGATCATTAAAACTCGATTGCGTAATCATCAACTGTCCCCAAACACAATAGCTTACCACCTGGGGTGTTTAATTGTTATCACTTCCGTGTGTCGATGCACTAGCAGGTTAAATACTGACCGCAAAACTCTTTTAAATACATATAGATATAGAAGGAGATAGATTAGTTTCGTGGTAAGCATATGCAAATGACTCAATACATTTTTGGGGTCCATAGATAAACCGCGATAAACTGGTCAACGCGATAAAGCGGCGTTGTACTGTAGAAGCGAAATGATAGGAAATTAACGGCAAGAATGTGAAAATTGGCCGGATCATTGGAGCGCGCCCATCGGCCCGCGATTGTTCAGTTTTAAGGGGCCATTGTTAAAAAAATTGTGGGAATCCCACGATCCCGTGGCCTAGGCACAACACTGTTTACCTGTCGCAATGTCCTGTGAAGAAGGAAAAGTTTTCGCATAGTCTGTAAGCGGCCGGGTAGCTCAGTCGTTAGAGCATTTGCCCTTTAAGCAAAAGGCTCTGGGTTCGAGTCCTGGTCAGGTTACATATTTTTCTCACCCTGTGACATAAGTATGAATTAAAAAAAAAACTTTTTAAACTCTTCAGAACTATGCACCTATCAGTGTTTTGCACAAGGTTTGGAAGCCCTTTGTGACAGGCAGGAATTTGACAGAAAAATTGAACCAGGTTTTGTAAAGTAGACTTTGGCAAGCATGTCATGTGGGGATTTTGACAAATTGCCAATGATCTAGGGTAGAGATTTAGATTATAAAGTGATATGTGTTGAATTCCCCTGAAATACATTTCATCCAAAGAAATCAAAACAAATCCTAAACTGTATACAACACTGCACATTACATAGCAGTATAACTGCTGATACATTGCAGTTGGTTGTGTAGGACTGTAGCGAATGAAATTATGATGATTAAAAGGCAATTATGTTTAAATTTTTAGACTAGGTTTAGGGTTACCTACAGTACATGGGCATGAGCGGAAAACAATGCACACTGGTTATGAGAAATTGCCCCAGACTTAAATACTATCACAGTGATTGGGGTTTTAAGGAGAAGTATGTACTATGCAGGATAAAGAAATATATATTCATGTCATAGATGGTGTTTATAGATAGAAATAAAAGTGTTATTTTCCACCTTTAGCAAACCTGGAAGGATCTATACCTGAAGCACAAAAGTCTGTGTCAGGATCTGGCTATGGTGTGAAAAACAGAGGCAAAGCATCACAGTTTCTGGATAGCAAAGGTTTCGGATGGCTGTTAGAGGAAGAAGATGTTGATGAACAAGATATGGAACCATTATTGTATGCATATTTTGTTAACTATAAACTAATTGTGATCTGTATGATTGATAGTTATTAAAATCATATCTGAGAAGGCTTTACATTTTAACAAATCTGAATAATTTGTTATTATCTCTATGGGATTTTTTGTCAAAATATGTATGGTACATGTGGTAAAGAGCTAACTTGTTTTTGGGTTGTTGTTTTTTTCAGGGAAGAGCTAGACATAGATCTGAAGGACATTTACTACAAATTACGCTGTGTTCTGTTTCCTCTTCCTCAACTTGGATTCAACAGGCATGTTGTCAGAGAAAACCCAGACTTTTGGGGCCCCTTGTTGTCATCTTGTTGTATTCTCTTGTCTCATTATACGGACAGTTCAGGGTAAGTATGTCTTGTAATTAAATCATTAGCATTCTGTTTAAGTTAATTTGCTATTTAACCTTTTACTGTATGAATATCCATGAACAAAATGAACTTTAAATGGCATATGACAAAATAGATTTTTTTTTTGCCATGCATACTGTACAGAATCAGAGCTACAATTCTGTTTGACAATGTGTCAAAATTAGTCTATGAAGTAAAGGATTAAAAAAAGCTGACATCTATTGTTGTTGTGTAACTTCGTAATAACACATTTTTGTTTTTTTGTACTTTAATTGGCTTTGTATAAGCATTTTCCAACATTCTTAATGCTTTTTGAGAAATAAGCCAAAGGCTTGTTTCTGTTTGTATGCACACTAGAGTCTTCAGTTATTAAACCGAGTATCAAATATTAAACTATTCATTGTTTACTATGTTTGAGCAATTTGATGTAAGATCTAGAGTCAGCTCCTTCTTTTCTCGACATGCAAATCTTAAAAGAGGTGTATTTTAGTAGTGAACAGTACCTGTGAACAGAGGGGTATGTGTGGACTCATGTTTTTCTGTTATTATGACAAAAAGTTTGGAATACTCTCAAATTTCACTAATCATTTCATTCTTGATTTAATGCGATAAAACATGTTTTTCAGGTTGTGTCATGGATCATCACAATTTGGGTATTTGGGTCCCTGATCATATTTATGTTGGCCAGAGCTCTAGGAGGAGAGGTATGTTCTATGGAATAAAACTGGAAATTCCAGATCAAACACGAAACAGTTCTCTGTCTTAAAAGATTTTACAGTGATACCATTTCAGATTTGTTAACTACAATGTGCTGTTTATCACAACACTGCATATGGCCATTGTCAATACATGTGTTGCTGTCAAAATTAAAAAAAAATTAAAAAAAAACCGGAAATAAAAGTCACTCATAAATCAAAGAAGATGTAACTACTGCCATACTGGTATTTAAAATTGAAGATATTTAAAAAAAAAAGGAAGGGGGGACATTTTCATTGCATTATTCTGTTTTATATTATTGTTGGATTTTTTCAGTACCAAAAATTTGTATTTGATTTTGTCTAGTTAAATATTTAACCTGCAATCAGCATTTCAGAAAAAATGTTATATGTTCCTTATTAGTACCCTAGAGGTTCACTGGAGGGGACTGAAGGTTTGCCCTCCATCCATCTGCCTGTCTGTCCGTCATCAAAAACTGGATCCTGCGATAATTCAAAATGTACTTGGAGTATTTTCATGATACTTCAAACATGGATAGATGGCAATATGTAGATTATGCACATCCTTTTATTATTTTGTTCCTATGTTGAGAAATATGGTTGGACAACAAACAGACTTTGAAATATTGCAAATATTGGATCCTGTGACAATTCAGTAAGTAGTTGATATATTTTCATGAAACTTGAACATAGATAGATTGCTATATGGATATTATGCACCCCATTTTTTCTTTTTCCTATGTTGAGAAATGTGGTTGCTATGGCAACAAATAGAAATGAAATATTGCAAAAATAGTGGTATTACGTTTGAAGCCCTATAGATATCTATTTTAAACTTGCTACATGTTTAGTGACTCAAAAGACCAGTTCACATGTCATGTCCCGTAACTCTGACTTTTGATTTCACAAAGTTATTCCCCTTTTTCACATTTCCAAAAAATTACACTTCCTTAAATATTTCTAGATTTTGATGCAATTAATTGAGACTTTATACAAACCTTATTGGTTTTATTGTTAGTTTACACAATGCACTCCATAACTCTTGCCCTTAAATTAACAAAATTGTATCCATTTTACTTAGAAAATCAGGGCAAATTGTTTATTCTCTTGAATGTTTTTCTTTCAATGACATTTTAGCTCATACAGAACTTTACCTATGCAACTTTAGTCAAGTCTTACAGATCACACAGGAAGGTGCATTTATAAGTTTGTCTTTTGTATTGATAATTTTATGCCCATTTTTTGCACAATTGTTTTTCCCCTTCGAAAAGGAAGCTTCAAACAGTGGTTTCATATAGTTGGTTGAGCAGCCTACCAATGAACTTGGATCTGTCCTCGATATTGCCTGTACTAATTACCTGGCTGGAAACTGTTGCATAGCCAATATGCCTGTTTACTTTACTATTCCAACCACCACCTGATCTCTGTCCACATAAAAATCTGTAGTATAAAATACACCTTTATGTGTTTATTGATTTCAGCTAACTTATAGTCAACATTTGAATTTTGGTTCTATTTAGTGTGACAAGGTCCTTTCTGGTAGGGGACTGATATTGGTCAAAGGTGTCTGGTACGTTGATCTGACCGAAAAACTGCCGGATTAAAAAAAAAATAAAATCTTATATATAATAAGAAGGTAGGTAACTTTTTCCATTGAAATCGTACATAATGTTGTTTCAGTTGCTGTAACTCCTGTGATTATTGATATATTTTCATAAAATTGGTCTTATTTTGTGTGGAAGGGATAAATAAAGACATACAGGAACAAAAAATACCCCCTTGTCTGAGGATGTTCACGAATTCAAACACACGTTTGGTCAGAAGAGACCTGATGACAGAATTTCGCCCGTGTATAACTATAGAAAAACTAAAGCCACAATATCAGTGTTGATTTGTATGAACAGATACTGATGAAAGAAACAAATACACCTGAAATGAACACTTGTGCTGACTTGAAATCCATTGTTTTGAGAAGATTTTGTAACTGATTCGAAAACAAAACTTCATCAGCAATGTCACCGAGACGCTCGATAGAAACTGTAGAGAATCTGCCATTTAAATGTAGCTGATCATCGGTCAAGGTCGAGTCGGATGAATTTTTAAAAAGGCAGAAAAAAGGCTGCATAAGATGAAAAGTGAAATAACAAGTATTTATTTTTGGTTTATTTGTTTCTTTTATCAGTATCTGTCCATACAATTCAATGCTGATATTGTAGCTTTAGTTTTTCTTTAGTTTTACACGGGAGAGATTGGCGAGATTCCATCGGTCAGATCTCTTCCGACCAAACCCGTTTTCGACTTTGAGAACTGTTGTAGCGTAATTTCTTCGGCAAGGGGGTATCCAATTGTCTTTATTCATCCCTTCTACGCAAAATAAGACCAATTTTATGAAAATCCACCAAATTTCAAAGGAGTTACAGCAATTGAAACGACATGAAACGACATGATGTACTCTTTGTTTTTTTTAAGTATTAGTATTTTGAAGATTACATACTGCTGTTTTCTTTCCTTTGCAGGTCTCATACTCGCAATGCCTTGGTGTGATTGGTTATTCAGTATTACCATTGGTTTTGACAGCATTGTTGTTACCAGTGTTTAGAGCTTTCCATTATGTGAGCTTATTATTTAAGGTAAGTATTTTGTAAACTTAGTTCTTAAGCATTTGTAAACAGTCATTTGCTGTTAGTTCATATGAGTGAGTATTTTTACACTATAAAAGTAACAGACTGTTAATTATATTATGTTTAATAATCAATTTCAGATTGCATGATTATTTTGCATACAGAACACAGTAATACATGTATATAAACATAACTGTCAGGGTTCCCATAGTCAAGGAAATACTTATCATGGTCAAAGATAATTTAGGAAGTTTTGAAAATGGTCAGTGAAATTAGGAAATATTGAAAATGGTCAGTGAAATTAGGAAATAGAAAAAAAGTCAGGGCATTTTGTATCTACAGGTTGAAGGCTTAGTAATGAATTAAAAAAAAAAAAGAAAAGAAACAAACAATAGAAAGAATGAAATTACATGTCCAATGCAGTTTCTTTATAGTTGGTTAATTTCCCCCCCCCCCCCAAATATATTACCATTTTAATTTGCACCAGAAGGCTGAAATTTATTAGACAAGAGTGTTCTTTAGAGCACATGTGTCACCTGCTGAAGCATGATGGAAAAGGTGTGATGGACAGACAATGGAAAACTGATCCCTATGTGTCACCTCTGCTTACAGCAGGAAACACAATAATCATATTCAAGATTCATCAAATATGATGTTTTGGTCAGGGAAAAATGGATGTTTTCCCAGAAGTTCACTCTGAGATAGCCATGTATGTTTGTTCTGTTGCAGTTGCTGGGAGTCCTGTGGGCAGCGTTCAGTGCTGGCTCCCTGTTGTGTGTGCAGGAGTTACAACAGAAGAGGCCGCTTCTCCTCTACCCCATATTCCTCCTCTACATATACTTTTTCTCTCTCTATACGGGGGCTTGAGCTGTGTCCACTCAGATTTTGTCATTGAAAGTAGATTTCTCTGCTTTCTCCATTTATGGTATCATGTGAACACACCATTGTAAAAATAAAAATAGTAACCTAAACAACTTGCTGATTGATCTGACCCTGTATTCACAAAAATAGTGAAGTGCTATTTCCCCTCAGACATAGTATTTTCTTCAAGTTACATTAGTAATATATAAAAAATATTTTGAGTTATACGGAAAAATAATTTTGAAGGGGGTTGTTATATATTCCAGTTTACATGTACATGTATTAATCATAAATGTAATTTTGACCACAAGATTACAAGTAAAGCTTGATCAAACCAAAAATGTATGCTGTGACGATTTGGGTTTGACACCATCTGACATAGTGTAAAGTACACTTTAAATCATGTGGTTATCCTATCTCATGCTTTCTCATTGGAAATATGCCATATACATGCTGTACATATATAAATGGTTCATCTTGCAAAAATATTGAGAAATATCAAGTGGTCTTTGTAAATGGCTCTGACCAAAGTAAGATAATGATATGGGGATATGTATATAGTTAACATTTTTTTTCTTTTTCAATTTTATTTACTAGCTTTTTGTAATCAGGATGCTAGTATATTATTAAAACATCCATATCTTTATGCAATCATTCTACCATTTAATTCATCTTAAAATTTTATGCACAAAGAATATTTTGCGGTCATTAAATCAGTCATGTTAATTTGTATTATGAAATGAAGAAAATAAAATACTCTGTCTATGAATACTTTCATATACAATGTAGTTGAAAGTTCAGAGATTTGACTGTACAATATGTGGTCTGTTAAAATTGTACATATAGCATATATAGGGATTGTAATTCATTTTTGGCTGATTCTGGCTTTATTGTAATGTAACATGCATTTCATACAACACTGTTACAGTGTTCATTCTAACAAAACATACACAATTATAAACTTTTAATTTCTTCATGCATAAATGAGAACCATACAGTAATCAATTGTATATAGAGATTGTATTTACATTTCAAATTTTGGTTTATATGTTGAATTTCCACTGATATACATGTATTCTGTATGTACTGCTGAATAACATCTTATACCCTCAATATATAAAGTGAAGTGGGGCTATATATAGGATCCTCCAGTCACACTCGGCAAAAAATATTATTTTGCATTGTCAATCAAGGTGTTGTCGTGGGGGTATTCATCACCTTTAGTGATCGCTCTAGATTCACCATATATTGACATATATTGACATTGACAGTGATCTTGTTTAAATTTTTAGCTCACCTGAGCATAGCTCAGGGTGAGCTTTTGGGATACTTGATTGTCCGTCGTCCGTCAACAATTTTGATGTTGGCCCTCTTGTTGAAGTTTATTGACATACATGTATTACCATTGTAAAATATTTTTGGCTATATATATGAAGAAAAAATATGAACATTGTATTCAGTCACTGGTTCAATTCAGTAACTAGTGAATCAGGGTTATATCCCAAGCAAATAGACAAAACAATTTTAATTATTTGTAGAGCATCATCAGAATATGTTTGTACAAGTTTAAATATATAAAAAATACTTTGGAAATATGACAACCTGAATAAAGAAAAACTGAATGATATGAATTTATACCTGATGTGTTGTTCTAGTCCTAACACAATATAATTTTGAATTATTTTGTAATTCAAATTTAGCTGTTATGGAATTAGAGCAGCCTAGTTTTGACACATTCATTTCCATTACTTTGAAACCATGGAAAATTAAACTTTTTCAGGAAGTTATATAACTGGTGGGATGTACATCCTAAAGACAAGAATGGTGAAAAGACAATATACCACATTTTTAAACACATGTTTTAGATTGAAAATGAAAGTTATAAGGTTATTCATGAAACAGTCCATTCTCTTCAATTCTTTGTGTATTTTAAAGCTTGTTTATCATTATATAGACACTCTTACTACTATGTATTTGCTATAGTGCTGTGTGTTACACTGTTTGAGGGACCAGTTGGTAGAGAATTTCAAAAATGTCAGTAGTGTGTTATGAGGTCTTCTTATATTGTCAATCTAAGAACTGTTTACCAGCGTGTATTCCAAATTACACTTAGAATAGAACGGATCAGATTAAGTGTAATACCGGTAAATGTTCTGAAATGATTTTAATTTGCTAATGCTAATGTTAGGAACTTATAACTGTTACTGAACGCAGGGATGATTTCATAGTACATGTAATTGCATTTATTCTCCTAATAGTTTCCAAGTGGTAAGGACAGTTCTTATGTTGAAAGTGTACTGTAGAAGCCGTGCTAGATCATTGCCAGCTAACAGATAGGGGCTTGTATGCTGTTTGCCATCCTTCAGCACTAGTGGTTAGATCAAAGTGATGACATTTTAATCTTGTTAAAAGAAATTAACCTCAGTCATTGCCATGAAGACTATTTCTGTATCCAAATTCAAAAAGTCAGAGATCTATCCATCATTTGAATAGTTCACAATAAAAAAATATGATAAACACTTTATAGCTGTCTAATATGGACTTTTACTGGCCTTATATTTAAAGGCATATTTTTGTGGTAAATTGTTACACTGTATTGACTTGTAACAATATGAGAGTTATTATACCCCCCACAAACGTAGTTTGGGGGGGTATATAGGAGTCACCATGTCGGTCGGTTGGTCGGTCAGTCCGTCCAACTGTAGTTTTTTTGTCCACGCTATTTCTCAATAACTACTGGATGGATTTCAATCAAACTTCATAGGAAGCTTCACTGGTGAGCATAGATGTGCATATTATGAAATTGTTACGGTTGATTGACTTTCTTTTGAGTTATGGTCCTTTGCTGATTTTCTGGAGTTTTCTTTGTCCACGCTATTTCTCAATAACTACTGGATAGATTTCAAACAAACGTCATAGGAAGCTTCAATATCAAGCACAGATGTGCATATTATGAAATGGTTACGGTTGACTGATTTTCTTTTGAGTTATGGCCCTTTGCTGATTTTCTGGAGTTTTCTTTGTCCACGCTATTTCTCAATAACTACTGGATGGATTTCAATCAAACTTCATAGGAAGCTTCAATATCAAGCACAGATGTGCATATTATGAAATGGTAACGGTTGACTGATTTTCTTTTGAGTTATGGCCCTTTGCTGATTTTCTGGAGTTTTCTTTGTCCATGCTATTTCTCATTAACTACTGGATGGATTTCAATCAAACTTCATAGGAAGCTTCAATATCAAGCACAGATGTGCATATTATGAAATGTACGGTTGACTGATTTTTTTTTAGTTATGGCCCTTTGCTGATTTTCTGGGTTTTCTTTGTCCAGCTATTTCTCAATAACTACTGGATAGATTTCAAACAAACGTCATAGGAAGCTTCAATATCAAGCACAGATGTGCATAATATGAAATGGTTACGGTTGACTGATTTTCTTTTGAGTTATAGCCCTTTGCTGATTTTCTGGAGTTTTCTTTGTCCACACTATTTCTCAATAACTACTGGATGGATTTCAATTGGTCATAGGAAGCTTCAATATCAAGCACAGATGTGCATATTATGAAATTGTTACGGTTGACTGACTTTTTTTTTAGTTATGGCCCTTTGCTGATTTTCTGGGGTTTTCTTTGTCCACGCTATTTCTCAATAACTACTGGATAGATTTCAAACAAACGTCATAGGAAGCTTCAATATCAAGCACAGATGTGCATAATATGAAATGGTTACGGTTGACTGATTTTCTTTTGAGTTATAGCCCTTTGCTGATTTTCTGGAGTTTTCTTTGTCCACACTATTTCTCAATAACTACTGGATGGATTTCAATTGGTCATAGGAAGCTTCAATATCAAGCACAGATGTGCATATTATGAAATGGTTACGGTTGACTAATTTTCTTTTGAGTTATGGCACTTTGTTGATTTAATTCAATGTTGCAGATTTGGTATGATTTGGGCTTCATTAAAATAAGAACAATTTTGATTTGGTATAAAAAGATTATTATTGTGAAATAGTTTTGTGTAATATGTCAATTGAAAACATCAATTCATTGTGACTTACCTCCTATAGCTTGGCACTTGATTGTAAACAAAGGCTGTGTGGGGGTATTCATCTCCTTTAGTGATAGCTCTAGTTCTTATTGAATTTTCATCATGTAATTTATTGTAGTGAATAGATTTACATTTGGAAATACATGTATATGAAATATTTTGATAAATGATTTTATTTATGAGTTCAATTTTTCTTGTGTATAGCTTTACCACATTATATGTTCATATATTATGTGTGAATATCAACTTTTTAGCATATGGGGAAACATGTTGAAATCATCATATCCATCAGTTTTTAGGATCACACATTTATTAAACCTCATTGATATGTACATACAAGCTATCATACAAGTAATATATAAACTGATAAAGACATGTAAATATGATAAATATGATAACAAACTGCAGGTGGGTCAACAAGTCAGTATTGAGATTACTATCATGTTACATCAAATGTATACTTAAACACCATCACACAAATTTAGGAGGCTTCCGTGGTCAAATGGTGATTGTCACTGACTTTCTATCACTTAGCCTCAATGCAGTTGGCTTGAGCCCTGCTTTGGTCACTTGGATTTTTAGCTCACCTGAGCACAACGTGCTCATGGTGAGCTATTGTGATCGCCTTTTGTCCGTCGTCCGTCGTCCGTCGTCCGTGCGTGCGTGCGTGCGTGCGTGCGTGCGTCCGTCGTCAACAATTTGCTTTAAACAACATCTCCTCATGAACCGCTGAAGGGATTTTGACCAAACTTCACAGGAATCATCCTTATGATGCCCTCTATCAAAGTTGTACAAATTATTCAGATTGGTTAAAAAAGTAGGTCACAGGAGCTAAAAATAGATTTTAAAAATGCAAACTTTGAAAATCTTCTTCTGCAAAACTGCAAGGCCTAGAGCTTAGATATTTGGTATGTAGCATCATCTTATGGGCCATTACCAAGATTGTACAAATCATAGCCCTACGGCGATAAATGACCCCGCACCAGGGGTCACTTGTTTTACATAGAGTTATATAGGAAAATCTTTAAAAATCTTCTTCTATGAATCCATTAGGCCTAGAGCTTAGATATTTGGTA
Organism: Solen grandis; assembly: GCA_021229015.1. Taxonomy (NCBI): domain Eukaryota; kingdom Metazoa; phylum Mollusca; class Bivalvia; order Adapedonta; family Solenidae; genus Solen; species Solen grandis. Next base: position 62,686,066 of record CM037783.1, on the reverse strand, counting down.
TGTAGCATCATCTAATGGTTCATTACCAAGATTGTTCAAATCATAGCCCTACGGTGATAAATGCCCCCGCACCAGGGGTCACTTGTTTTACATAGAGTTAAATAGGAAAATGTTTAAAAATCTTCTTCTATGAATCCATAAGGCCTAGAGATTAGATATTTGGTATGAAGCATCATCTTATGGTTCATTACCAAGATTGTACAAATCATGACCCTATGGTGATAAATGACCCCGCACCATGGGTCACTTGTTTTACATAGAGTTATATAGGAAAAACTTTAAAAATCTTCTTCTATGAATCCATTAGGCCTAGAGTTAGATATTTGGTATGTAGCATCATCTTATGGTTCATTACCAAGATTGTTCAAATCATAGCCAAAGGTGATAAATGCCCCCGCAATGGGGTCACTTGTTTTACATAGAGTTATATAGAAAAAACTTTAAAAATCGTCTTCTATGAATCCATAAGGCCTAGAGATTAGATATTTGGTATGAAGCATCATCTTATGGTTCATTACCAAGATTGTACAAATCATGCCCTATGGTGATAAATGACCCCGCACCAGGGGTCACTTGTTTTACATAGAGTTATATAGGAAAATCTTTAAAAATCTTCTTCTATGAATCCATAAGGCCTAGAGATTAGATATTTGGTATGAAGCATCTTCTTATGGTTTATTACCAAGATTGTACAAATCATGACCTTATGGTGATAAATGCCCCCGCACCAGGGGTCACTTGTTTAACATAGAGTTATATAGGAAAATCTTTAAAAATCTTCTTCTATGAATCCATTAGGCCTAGAGCTTAGATATTTGGTATGTAGCATCATCTAATGGTTCATTATCAAGATTTTCAAAATGGTGGCCCTTTGGAGATAAATGACCCCGCACTAAGTCTTCTCCTCTGAAACCATAAGGCCCAGTGCTTATATATTTGGTGTGTAGTATTGTCAGGGCTAAAATGTTTAAGATTGAGTTATATCAGAATTCTTGTCTGTTTAAAAACCTTGTAATCAGTTGTAGCAATGGTACTCAGGTGAGCGATCCAGGGCCATCATGGCCCTCTTGTTTTTTTTTGTCAGGAAGACTTTCAGTTGGCTAACTGTAGGTTGGTGTTTCTACATGTGTAACTCTGTGCACTATGAGTCTTCCTCCACCTGTAGGTAACTGGACGTCACTTTATTATTGAAAAAACTGTCACAGTAACAGTAAACTCTGAAATAACAACACATTAAAAAGCATTTATTACTTGTCTCACATGAAATTTAAAAAAAGCATTTTGCATTTATTTCCATAGTATTACTTTATCTCAAAAATATTCCTTTAGATATACTTATATGTTTAACCACCTACAACTTATTGTGAATGTATACAATTATTTTTGAATGTACAAGTAGTTCTTTCCTATAGATGTGTTTTGAAAATTGTGTTATTTTTAAAAGGAAAAAAATTAGATACAATCATTGCATGTCCAAACTAAAGGCTTGATTTCCAAATCGTATTAAGTGTGTGTATGTGAGAGAGAGATTGGGGGGGGAGGGGAGAGAGAGAGAGAACTATTGAAAAAGGTGATGTTAACTTTTCACATCATGGGAAATTTATTCATATTCTTCCTTATGTACATGTATTAGATGTGAAAGAAAACTTCTCCGCAAAATATAAACCTGTGTAAATTTGTCATGTTTTTGCTGTGATATACTTTGAAATAAATGTTTTTGATTATGTTTGGGGAATATTTTCGATGATGTAAAAAATAAAAGGAATTACTAAAAGACCTGCATCTTGTTTTCTATTCAATACAATATACTACTTACTTTAAAGTGGACAAGAAGACGAAGTTAAGGTGATCCTATCATCATTAAATTGTGAACATGGTCCATGAAACGATTGTGGAAATTTTATAGTAAATTGTTATATTATTCTTCCATGGATTAAAATAAGAATACAATACTAATGTTCTAGTATATACTGTTTAATATGCTCTCTCTACTACTAAAGTAAAGCAGACACACAATGTTTACACTGCTAGCTCCAGTTAGTGAATCCCCTCTCTAGGCCAGGTTATAAAATAATGGACAGTGTATCTAGATAAACTGGCATCATATTACATAAATGCAAGCCTTTATAGACTTATATAGCAAAGGAGCCAATAAATCCAAGTCAATATGTGCTTGCATCTGCACTGAGGTCTTTTTAAACATTTGAAGGACCATGATTATAATTTAATAATGGTAGGATTAGTCATTACCATAAGAATAATGGAAGACATTTCTAACAGTACTTAGCTTTTTGAAATTGGACATCATATAAGCAGGCCCGGATTCACCGGGGGGGGCCGAGGGGGCCTTGGCCCCCCCCCCCCCCCCCCCCCCAGCTGCCCTGGTTATACTTTTTTTTCTAGACTATAAAATCCATTGATTACATAATGTCTGAGCTGTCTAGAGGAAATCCCCATCGTTGGCCCCCATACTGAACCAACCGCATAACCACCTGACCAGCCAGACTCCTATTGACTTATGGCCCCCTGCTGTTAATGTGTAGGTAATCCGAATCGGCAGTCATCCATGACTTAGTGATAAGCATGTGTTTAAGGTACTGTGTATGCAAATTGATTGACACCTTCACTGATTCACAGGCTATTGTCGAGTGATACGCAAAGACATCTCGTCTGCCGAGCGATCTAATGATTGAAGAAAAATAGGCAATCACAAAAACTTTATATCAGTAAAACTATTCTAGTCAGGTGATGTTTAGGAAATAGCATAAAAATCGATTAGTATAAAATTAGCCACTAAAAACAACAACTAAGTTGGACATTAAAAGAGCCAAAGAAATTATTGATTTAACAAATAACTTTGACTAAATCTAATCAACGAAATTTTAAATTCACTTTTCTCTACATCTATAAAATTTTAAATCTTGAATTAAAAGCGGGCAATTTAACTGCCAGGTTGATGAACTTTCAGGTATGTAAAATTGCCAATTTTGTTTTGGAAAAAAAAAATATTCTGCGGGGAAGATGCATACCTATCGCTAGCCATGTAAATTAAACTTTATCAGAAATGGGTTGTGTTTCTAAATGTCATCAGCTATACTATTTTTACATAACTTGTAAGTATTATTTTAACGAAGCAGTTAAATTCTTCTTAACTAACTCTCTCAATATATAAATACAAAAAGTAGGTCTATACATCATCATGTTCACTTTTCTTATTATTTACGAATAAAATAATAATAATTATTATAAAATATGTGTATTTTAGATTTATGAAAGAATTTGAAATTGTTAACTGCCATATTTTGGGACAAATTATGATTACTAATTCAAATCAAATCCAGGAATTAATGTTACTGATAAGTCAATGAATACTAATGCACAGAATACACAATTTATGTGCAAAATAAAAGGGATATTTAAGATTTTATATTAAATATCAAAATCTATTGTTTGTTTTGTCACTGATTTAAACACTTAGAAAAACCAAAATGTTTCAACTAAAACTAAAAATGTACAAAAAAATGACACACAAAAGGGGCCCACACCTACCCTATAACGTGCGCCTGATTTTTTTTTCTGAGAATTTCTGTGTTAAGACTGCTTCCAGATCAACAATTTGACAGCCAATATCATTAAGGTCGAACCTATTCCCTTCCACAATTTTGACAAAATGATTATGTTTAACGTGAAAATTGATTTTTTTTTTCAGTCTTTGACAAAACTGTCTTTTACACTGTTGAGTCAAAAATTAATGATCACAAGTTACTTTTTGTGGGGGTTCAGGAAAACTTTATTAAATATTTCATGCCAGTTTGTGAATGAACATACAAGATAAGCCCGTATTTCTTTCCCGGAAGAAGTAATGCCCTTTCAGTAATATCCCCCCCCCCCCCCCCCAGCGCTTCCATCTCCCACACCATTATTTTTATTTTATTTATTTTTGATCGGGGCCTGTAAATGCAATTGTAATCAAATTTATACGATTGCACAGCAGTTATTCAATAACATGACTTTGCGCCGGATAAAGATAACATTATATCGCTCAGTGCTTAAGGCTCGGTCCCACTTGGCATTTTTTTTGCCTCGGGGATGGGATGCATACGCACTCCCGATGGGAAATAGTGTCGCGAGCCATGTGGAGTCATCGGGAGGCCTCGGGTGAACTGCAAAAAGAATTCATTGAAATTTTCCCGATGTGTTCTCGATGTTTTATCGGGAAAACAAGCCGGGGAAATATCCGCAGAGAAGCTCCGGTCAGCATTCACGGAGCTTCCGCGATTTTTTTTCTTCCGATGAATCCCCGATGCGTCTGTGATGTCTCGCTGAAGTATCAGGGGGGCATTCGGGGATATTAGGCGGCCTTTCTGTGACACATTCCCGAAAAAAAATGGCAAGGGTTGAAAAGCGCACCCAGAAATTAGTTTCTGTTTTGGCCAGTCTTAGACTGAGACGGTCAAAAAGGCCATTGGACATTGCTTAGGGCATCCCCTTAAACCCCCCAAAAGTCTTCTCTTGACTTTGTCGCTTAATTCCACCATCAAATTTTCATCCTCTCAATAATCTTCCCCGAGACACGTAGGATGGTTCGCAAGATCCCCTAATCTACGGGGATATTCCCCCGATGATGTTACAAACTCAGTGAAACTCCGGGGCACCTTCGCTGATCATCGGAGGAGGTCCCCCGGTGCTTTTCCGAACATCTGGACTCAAGGCTATTGTGTCATAGCCGAAACAACAGTGAATGTTCAACGGACCAGTCCCGAAGCCTAATAATTGTCATTTTTCAACGGACTGCTCAGTCTTTTTTTGGCTCAAACATCGGGAGCCATCGGTAGAAAAAAAATGTTTATTTCCACATTACCGATTATTTTTTTTCCCAGTGGGACCTAGGCCTTCAAGTTTCAAATATATCGGATTTAAAAACAAAAACAACAAAAACCTTCACTATTATCCCCAGATACCCCTCAGAATGCATCTCCATCACACTAAAAACTTTTTTTTCCGGGGGAGCATGCCCCCGAACCCCCCTACCACTCCTATCACATTCGGATTTTGCCCCCCCCCCCCCCCCCCCCCAGCAGAAAATTTCTGGATCCGGGCCTGATAAGGAAGTTACATGAAAAAAAAAAAAGAATTCATTAAAACCGGGCCTTCATGCACTTCAGCAGTTAGTCCCAATAATTTGATTGTTTTTTTTTTTTTCTAAGAAACTCTTGATTTTTCAAAATAACATAAGGGACAATATTTTAGCGTGATGCATTGCGGTTCTATGATCAGACCATTAATTATGAAGTTATTTGTCGAAGGGTAGTAACTGACATGAACGTCTTGTTGCCGATTATTGCCGTTTTCCAGAGGTATAACATTCTACATCTCAATATCCGTAACAGATAAGTCAAAACATGTGAAATGTTGGAAATTTGAAGACCTTTGAGTTTCTAATGGTACCAAGCTTTTTAAAATTGGACATCCTCTACGGAAGTTACATGAGTTGAATTAAACCGTTCTTTCATGCACTTCTGTAGTTAGTACCAATCACTTGATTGCTTTTTTTTGCAGTGCAGAAACAATTCCTTTTGTTCAGAACAAAAGAAGTCTAGTTTTAACAGGAATTTCCAACGCCAATGGAAATACACACATAATATAGGTTAAGGATTCCGGAGATAGGCGGGATAACACGATTGGGGGTACAGGTAAATCGGGTAATTCCGTTATTATTGAAGTATTTATCACATCACCGAGGCCAATCGTATCAACTCGTATCGTATCAACTTGATCGTTAGATATAGTTAGTTATTTTGAAGAAATGGGCGAGATGTTCTGAATGCACCGAGCCGTTACGATTGGGAATTCGCGAACGTAACTACTCGGTCATATCCGTTGATGTTCGGTCCGAATGACGGTATTGGTTTGGTTTTTCCCACAAAAGGAATCTCAGTCAAGTTGCAGACAATTTAGCTGTCATTACATCTGCTGCGACGATGGTTCATCAAGTTACAGCTTTAGTTTATTGTGGGTATGTACCATTTACAGATTTTTTTGCATTAAACGGAAGAATTACTAATAATATTAGAATTCAAATAAAACTGACATAGCTTTCGTTTTCGAAAAACAGAAAACAAACATTATGTCTTTTTTTTTCTTTCATAATAAAGAAATGTTAACATTTTTCACATGTTTTCTATTTAATAATTATTAATAATTAATATATCCCATAATAAGAAGTATACTGAGATCCAGCTGTTTTAATAAGGGCAATGTTTTTTCTCAGGATAATCCTGCATTCCTGGGTAATCTGGCTGATGACTAGCTGATTACTATAAAAAAAAAAAACCGTTCCAGGTGACTGAGTGGTTTGAGTGACAATTTGTCATCAGGGATTTCACTTAAATTTGGCAATAGTCGATAATTATAATTTGTATTAACCGGTCATTCAAGAGAACAAGAGAAAGTAACTGTTTAAAAGAGGTGGTTGTTAATTGAAGGTTAAACATAAGACAAAATGCTATATTTGTAATATTGAAACTGACCATTAAATACCGATTAACTGCTTTATAAAGGTAGCACAGCATACGGTATGACTAAAACACGAAAGGAGCGAAAGGAACTAACAAAAAACATGAAAGTGATTTTTTATCACTACAAAAATGTAATACTTTAGTTTTTGATCTATGAAATATATGAAAAGCCATCAAGTTTAATAAAATTTGATGATAAAATGTTATTTTTGAGCTATTATTACAAATATTAGATATGCCTGCTGTATCCCTTTCGCTACGAAAGGAACTCAATATTGAACTACTGAAGAAGGCTTGTGTATTTTTTGTAACTGTTGTCGTCAAATGCGATATATGTTACTTAAACACTTATCTTATTGTAATATTTGGCAAAGTAATGAAAAAGTAAGCGTGATACATGAAAAAGATAAACGCCTAGAATAATGTACTGGAAGAAAAACATTCCTTTCGCATGCCGCATGTCTTATAAATTATATATTAACAAAAGTTGAACAATACTGGACTTAAAGTTTACGAATTTTATAAATATTATTTAGTATTTTAACAATCCACAATAAAAATTAAAATTTTTTAAAACCTTTCGTTCCTTTCGTGTTTTAGTCATACCCCACAGCATATACACCCTCATTGTTTAATAAAAAGCAGTATTGTTTTTAAGGAAAAGAGTCAACTGTTGACATAGCTACTTTTCTGACTGGCACTTTTGAATTTTGTTAAAGAATTGGAGAGCAGTCGTCATTGTAAATATGAATATGCATCTTTACACAAAATTTTGGTGTAATGGATAAAAAGCTTCTTAATGCTGAATAATTGTTGAAGGTCCCTAATGCTTTCACATACTGTTAATTTCTTGTCCACTCTTCAACATCTACTAAATAGGAACTTTTACTTTATGAACTTCTGTTTTATACTTTTGCTGTTAACATCATAATGAACCTGTGATTTGTTAATCAACTTTTTATTAAAATTTGAAGAGAACAGTTACTCCTTGAAAATATTCAATACCCCTAGCATTTAGTCAAAATGTGAAAATTAACATAACGTTACAGGCTGCGTGAGGCAGTGTCCAAGCAGTTTGTTCGCTCTTAACTCAAACTTAAACCAAATTTTACTAAAAATGGTTACAACATCAATATCTTGACTAATTTTGATAACAGCCAATAATTTCAAGATGCACCAAAGTTTAGCCCCTTCAATTAATAAAAAAAAAAAATTAACATCGTCTTAATAAATTAATGAATAACTTTACTAAAAGCTAACTTCACTGGCCCCAGTGGCCAAGTATTTCGAGTGCCCAACGTGTTACTGGGAGGATGTTGGCTTAATCCCTTCTGGGAACATACCAAAATCTTAATAAAAAAAACAATTGGTATATATATAATTATATATATATATATCTCTATATATACACACGCAGTGTTCCCACGGTCAGGGAAATTTGAAATTGGTCGGGGAAATTTGGAATTCAGAAAAAGTCAGGGAATTTTACAATCAAGGAATGTCAACCAAACAGCAGGAGGATTATAATAAGGAAATGCTAAGGCAGTTTCTTCCATTTAGCTTTATTCAGTTAATTTGAATTGTCAGATTTGCATAATATTAAATAAAATATAAGTTATCAATAGCATCCAACTGCCACACCATCATTTCATGTTTGAAAATAAAAAATTATCTAGAAGTAACTTTGTTTTGGAAAATCCGTATTTGCCACTGGATTTGCCCTTAATTTGGTCAGGGAATTTTGAGTTTGGTCAGGGAAAAGTCAGGGAATTTTGATTTTTCGATTTTGTGGGAACCCTGATACATACACACACACACACACACACACACACACATATATATATATATATATATATATATATATATATATATATATATTGTTATATCTTCTATGTGTCTGGCTTTCAGCGCATAAAGGTGGTGCCAGGACTGGTTGGCCAAGTTTCAGGGAATGTGACTGGTGCCATGCCACTTGTCTATACAATTTAATATCGCATGCCGTGAGGTAGCATTATATATCTGCCTTGTATAGACTTGTAATATTAACAATTCACTGAGGTACTATAGATTATGCTGAAATGTTAATGATAAAAATGTGTATTTGCATTAGGGCAGAGTGTTGCTGGCAAAAATGATAACAGGGTTCGACATTAACCTACGACCGAACAACGTACATTGTCTAGTAGAAAGTCGGTCCGGTCTAGTAAAGCCCACAATTAACTGGTCCGATTGGTCTAGTTAAAAATCGACCAATTACTCATTATTTGCCCCTTCCATTCGTGCATTTAATTAACAACATGTATTTCTGATGAAAAAAAATCGATTTTGACAAGTAATTTCATTTGCTTTAATTATCCGAGTTTGGAAAACCCAAGTTTATTTTAAGCATTTTGTTCATAAATTAAGTACGGCTATTTGATTGGCTGTTGATGCATTGCAAACGGGCACTTGCTCTGTCGGCATGCTCTAAATCAGTAAATGATTGAAAAATGTGTTTGATCGTTGAAATAAAAGCAATGTTTGAATTTGTTGCCTGTGATTACTATCTTTCCTTTGTCTTATGAGTTTGAGTGTTGTTATGGTAGATGAAATAAATAAATTATATCGAAAAGGAGACAAATTCTGGTTTCCCAAATGTTACGAATCGGGTCAACTCGGCCTAATTACCAACTCGGCCCGGTCCAAGTCGGCCTACTAACCAGATCGGCCTGTTCCAACTCGGCCTAATTTGATTATTTTATGATGTGTACCATGATTACTGAGTTTTATATATTGAATAACTCTATAGTTGTGTTACTCAATATTATTTTTATTTCAGATACGCAAATTAACACACACAACACATTCAATCACATACGCACACGTACATGTAGGGATATAAAACAAATCAAAGAAATAGTAGAATTCATTTTTATTTGTACCTCTGTGTAGATAACGATTGATACTAAACATATTAACATATTACCATACATCATAATAATATATAATTATATACATTACCAGGCCCGGATTCACCGGGGGGGCCGAGGGGGCCTTGGCCCCCCCAGCTGCCCTGGTTATACATTTTTTCTAGGCTATAAAATCCATTGATTACATAATGTCTGAGCTGTCTAGAGGAAATCCCCATCGTTGGCCCCCATACTGAACCAACTGCATAACCACCTGACCAGCCAGACTCCTATTGTCTTATGCCCCCCTGCTGTTAATGTGTAGGTAATCCGAATCGGCAGTCATCCATGACTTAGTGATAAGCACGTGTTTAAGGTACTGTGTATGCAAATTGATTGACACCTTCACTGATTCACAGGCTATTGTAGAGTGATACATAAGGATATCGCGTCTGCCGAGCGATCTAATGATTGAAGAAAAATAGGCAATTACAAAAACTTTATATCAGTAAAACTATTCTAGACAGGTGATGTTTAGGAAATAAATTAAAAATCGATTAGTATAAAATTAGCCACTAAAAACAACTAAGTTGGACATTAAAATGTAATTGCTATCGAAATATTTTCACTAGAGCCCAAAGAAATTATTGATTTAGCAAATAAATTTGACTAAATCTAATCAACGAAATTTTAAATTCACTTTTCTCTACATCTATAAAATTTTAAATCTTGAATTAAAAGCGGGCAATTTAACTGCCAGGTTGATGAACTTTCAGGTATGAAAAATTGCCGATTTTATTTTGGAAAAAAAAAAATAAAAAGCTATTCTACGGGGAAGATGCATACCTATCGCTAGCCATGTAAATTAAACTTTATCAGAAATGGGTTGTGTTTCTAAATGTCATCAGCTATACTATTTTTACATAACTTGTAAGTATTATTTTAACGAAAAGCAGTTAAAAACAAAAAGTAGGTCTATACATCATCATGCTCACTTTTCTTATTATATACGAATAAAATAATAATAATTATTATAAAATATGTGTATTTTAGATTTATGAATATAATTAAGAAATGAAAGAATTTGAAAATTGTTAACTGCCATATTTTGGGACAATGTATGTGTAGATTATGATTACTAATTCAAATCAAAACCAGGTAATCAGTTATTGTTCAATGTTACTGATAAGTCATTGAATACTAATGCACAGAATACACAATTTATGTGCAAAATAAAACGGATATTAATGAATTTATATTAAATATCAACATCTATTGTTTGTTTTGTCACTGATTAAACATTTAGAAAAACCAAAATGTTTCAACTAAAACTAACAAGAGGGCCATGATGGCCCTGGATCGCTCACCTGGTATCATTAGGCTATGTAAAATCAAGTGACCCCTGGGGCAGAGCCAATTTTGACCTCAGGGTCATGATTTGAACAAAGTTGGTAAGAATCGACTAGACAATGCTACACACTACCACACTCTATTTGGTAGAGGTCTATTAGCCCATGTTACATACCAAATATATAAACTCCAGACCTTGAAGATTTTTCTAGTTTTTTTTCCAATATAAGTCTATGTAAAATCAAGTGATCCCTGGAGCGGGGCCAATTTTGACCCCAGCGTCATGATTTGAACAAACTTGGTAAGAATTGACTAGACAATGCTACACACCAAATATCTTAAGTTTTTTTCCTATTAGCCTATGTTAAATCAAGTGACCCCTGGGGCGGGGCCAATTTTGACCCCAGGGTCATAATTTGAACAATCTTGGTAGAGAGTCATAAGATCATGCTACATATTAAAAATCAAAAGGCTAGGCCTTGTGGTTTCGGAGAAGAAGATTTTTCAAGTTTTTTCTATATTAGCCTATGTAAAATCAGGTGACCCCTTGGTGGGGCCAAATTTGACCCCAGGGCCATGATTTGAACAAACTTGGTTGTGATCTACTAGACAATGCTGCACACCAAATATCTAAACCCCAGGCCTTGTGGTTTCTGAGAAGAAGATTTTTCAAGTTTTTCCTATATTAGCCTATGTTAAATCAAGTGACCCCTGGGGCGGGGCCAATTTTGACCCCAGGGTCATCATTTGAACAAACTTGGTAGAGATCAACTAGATAATGCTACACACCAAATATCTTAACTCTATGCCTTGTGGTTTCTGAGAAGAAGATTTATCAAGTTTTTTTCTATATTAGCCTATGTTAAATCAAGTGACCCCTGGGGCGTGGCCAATTTTGACCCCAGGGTCATAATTTGAACAATCTTGATAGAGAGTCATAAGATCATGCTACATACCAAAAATCAAAAGGCTAGGCCTTGTGGTTTCGGAGAAGAAGATTTTTTAAATTTTCATTTTTAAAATCTATTTTTAGCTCCTGTGACCTACTTATTTACCCAATCAAAATAATTTGAACAACTTTGATAGAGGTCATGATAAGGATGATTCCTGTGAAGTTTGGTCAAAATCCATCCAGTGGTTTAGGAGGAGAAGTCGTTTGAACGAAAAGTTGACGACGGACGCACGCACGGACGGACGCACTGACGCACGGACGCACGGACGATGGACGACGGACAATGGGCGATCACAAAAGCTCACCTTGAGCACTTTGTGCTCAGGTGAGCTAAAAATGTACAACAAAAAAAAGGACACACAAAAGGGGCCCACACCTACCCTATAACGTGCGCCTGATTTTTTTCTGAGAATTTCTGTGTGAAGACTGCTTCCAGATCGACAATTTGACAGTCAGTGTCATTAAGGTCGAACCTATTCCCTTCCACAATTTTGGCAAAATGATTATGTTTAACGTGAAATTTTTTTTTTCTCAGTCTTTGACAAAACTGTCTTTTACACTGTTGAGTCAAAAGCTAATGATCATAAGTCACTTTTTGTGGGGGTTCAGGAAACCCTTATTAAATATTTTATGCCAGTTTGTGAATGAAAATACAAGATAAGCCCGTATTTCTTACCCGGAAGAAGTAATGCCCTTTCAGTAATATCAGTGCCCCCCTCCCCCCACACCACCACCAGCGCTTCCATCTCCCCCACTGTTATTTTTATTTTATTTATTTTTGATCGGGGCCTGTAAATGCAATTGTAATCAAATCTATACGATTGCACAGCAGTTATTCAATAACATCACTTTGCGACGGTAAAAGATAACATTATATCGCTCAATCTTAAGGCTCGGTCCCACTTGGCATTTTTTTTTGCCTCGCGGATGGGATGCATACGCACTCCCGATGGAAATAGTGTCGCGAGCCATGTGGAGTCATCGGGAGGCCTCGGGTGTACTGCAAAAAGAATTCATTGAAATTTTCCCGATGTCTTCTCGGTGTTTTATCGGGAAAACAAGCCGGGGAAATATCCACAGAGAAGCTCCGGTCAGCATTCACGGAGCTTCCGCGATATTTTTTCCTCCGATGAATCCCCGATGCGTCTGTGATGTCTCGCCGAAGTCTTAGACTGAGACGGTCAAAAAGGCCATTGGACATTGCTTAGGGCATCCCCTTAAACCCCCCAAAAGTCTGCTCTTGACTTTGTCGCTTTTAAAATTCCACCATCAAATTTTCATACTCTCAATAATCTTCCCCGAGACACGTAGGATGGTTCGCAAGATCCCCTAATCTACGGGGATATTCCCCCGATGATGTTACAAACTCAGTGAAACTCCGGGGCACCTTCGCTGATCATCGGAGGAGGTCCCCCGGTGCTTTTCCGAACATCGGGACTCAAGGCTATTGTGTCATAGCCGAAACAACAGTGAATGTTCAACGGACCAATCCCGAAGCCTAATAATTGTCATTTTTCAACGGACTGCTCAGTCTTTGTTTGGCTCAAACATCGGGAGCCATCGGTAGAAAAAAAATTGTTAATTTCCACAACACCGATTTTTTTTCCCAGTGGGACCTAGGCTTTAAAGTTTCAAATATATCGGATTTAAAAACAAAAACAACAACAACAAAAAAATTCACTATTATCCCCAGATACCCTTCAGAATGCATCTCCATCACACTAAAAACTTTTTTTTTTCCGGGGGAGCATGCCCCCGAACCCCCCTACCACTCATATCAAATTCGGATTTTGGCCCCCCCAGCAGAAAATTTCTGGATCCGGGCCTGTTACGGAGAACAAATAACATATTTAACATCACAAATATATACATAAAGACCAAACAATGATATACACGTATACAGAACAAACAATACAGAGAACAAAAATAACGTTGTAACTACACAAAAATGAAATCAATATACACAACGACAAAACAATAATATATACATGTACACTATTTACAAGGAATACACGTTTGAAGTATATTTCAAAGGGATACCATTTTAATCATCATGAAAGTGGTAACTTAATTTGCTGATTTCTTTTGAAGTTTAACACATTTTAATCAATAACTGTGTTACACTTTCATCATTTTTAACACCTTTATTATTCGTTGAGAAATTAAAGGATGTTTTTCTTAAGTAGGTGTTACCGGGAACACCTTGTATCATTATTCATAGTAGGCCGACTTGGACCAGGCCGACTTGGACCGGGCCGAGTTGGTTTTTAGGCCGAGTTGACCCGACACCAATGTTACACCGCACCATGTTTATTTGTATACATATATATGTTACAATCGAGCAGACTTATGTTTTTCGTTTATATTAAGTATGGACCTATTTGAATTTGGGTTTCGACAAATAAAAGTAGCAAAATTTCAAATATACATAAGGGAAATGAGGAATCAAAAAGAGCATGAAAAACAAAAGCTCAAACCCCAATTTTGTGCAAAATGGAAAGATGATTTCCCGTGGCTGGGTCAAGACGATTAAAACAGTGTGATGTGTTCCAGGAAATTTGAGACTGTGGGATGTGCTATACTGTATGCCTTGAGAGAGACTGTTTTAATATGGACTGTTTAGGTTAACAATGGACATTGTGCGTTCAACAATGTTGAAAATTAAGCAACATAAGATTTTAGAACAAATGACATTGTTCATGTACCCATAGAGCTGATATGTTGTCTAAAATGCTCATGGTGTTCTTTAATAAAAGTTGAAACAGTTTAACGAAAGAAAAAAGTTAATTACATATTTTATCTCTTTTTTTTTATTCAAAATATTATATGACTGTGTATCCCTCAATATATAACTATTAAGTGATGTTAAATGTAGGCTATTCAGCTCAGTACTACAGGGTTTATCGGGTCACACGACTTACCGAAATAGCAAAATACTTCCGAAAAAACGGAATACCCTAGATAATTGGGATAGCCATATATTGTAGGGCTTAATAAGTGTTAGAATGCTATATTATGAGGTATCAATGGCTTTATGATGTTTTTAATGTTTATTCAGTTGTTTTGTGTGTGTGTGTGTGTGTTTCAACTTTTCTTTTTTATGAGCCAATTGTAGCGAGATTTCCATAACCGAATGACTCGTCTGTGGTATTATCCCAAGACCGGAATATCCCTTAATGAACTTATTTTATTGTATTTATTATATTTTTTGTGTGTTTTTTTTTCGTGTGTTTATAGTGTTTTGAAATTCTAGATCTATAGGCTAGGCGATACGATAGGTGGAACTGCACTCCCTCTAACGGAAACCTACTGAAAATTAATAATTGGTGATGCGCTTATTAAGTTTAGTTAAAAAACTGAAGTAACAAACTATTGTTAAATGCTGTAATATATGTTAATTTAATGTATTGAAATTCTAAAACACAACCGACGACTGCAGTATTCCGTTAAGAGAAACCGAAATACCGTATGCATGTTTAGTGTAATTTGCGGAATCCTCCCTCGACCGGTATACCATTGTAGTGCTTGTTTCGCATATTTGAAATAGTTCTGAATGTGTGTGTGTTTTGGGTTTACCGTCGCTGCGACAGTATTTCAGTCATATAGCGACGTCCAGCTAATTACAGGTGGACGGAACCCCAATTGCACATAGGCACCCAAGTAAACCACAAACCTTCCGCAAGCCAGCTGGAAATTAAGCTTCCTCACATGAAAATCTGAATGACCCCGTCGGGACTCGAACCCACGCGGTAAAATAGTTCTGAGCGTTGTTTTGTGTTAAGTAATGATAGATATAACTGGCGACTGCAGTATTCCGGTAAGAGAAACCGGAATACCATGAAATGTATGTTTAGTGTAGTAACTATAAGATATGAAATGTGTAGTGTAGTGTAAGTTTATTTAGTGTTTTCAAATTGACATCGTTTGAGAGTTTGTTAGTGTTACGATAATTTTATGCAGGGTGGGTATGTGATATATCAAATTCATAAAAGCTATTGTAATCAGTTGGTGCTTCTCCCATCCCAACAGGAAAAAAAGACAAACACCATTGGTTTTTGGAGATTAGGCGGTTGCACAGATTCTATTTTTCTCTCTCACTCTCTCTCTCTCTCTAGTTGCATTAGGTTAGAAATGAGAAAAATAAGTTTTCCCTATTCATTTTTAAAAGATAATGTTTTTGTAGGCATGGGTCAAGGGAAGTGATAAAAAAGAAAGTGTTGAGTCTTTATATATATTAGACTGTCAATAATCAACACACAATAAAAATACATATAATATGATAATATAGATGACTAGACGAAACATTTAATTACTCCGAATGAGGTTTTCTGTGTGTCACTATGAAAAAAATAATTAAAAAGGCATTCTTACGATCTTTATTATGAATTATATATGTAAATAATGGAAATAACTTTTTTTTCTCTGTTACAATGAAGATTTCATTTCATGTACAAACTAGATCATATAGTTCCGGTCAGCCGTCTGTCTTATGTTTTTTTCCTATGGTCGTGGTCTTTGCCTTACGTTTTACCTGTCCTGGCTTCCGTCCATTTGTCTTTGGTGCAGCAACCGTACTTTTTCCGTCCATGGAGGTAAATACTCGTTGACATCTTTGACACTCCTACCCACCACCTACCTGTACCCAGACGACACACCTGCCCACAAACCCTAAATAACAAGGTCAGTTGACACTTCCGACCCCTCACCTAAGATGACACCAAGGGGGTGGGTGCGAATACACAACTCAGATGCAACAACTAGCTGCTTTAGATACGGAAACCAAGTATTACATTAAAATATCTTAAATCTACAATGAATATTTGATAATCTAAAAATAAACACAAATTTAATAACAAGTCACAAAAATTCCGTAAATATAACTTAAATAAATCAACCTTGCTTCATTGATAATTTCAACCATTTAAATCTTGTCTCACGATCTCAGTTTTATACACCTTATCATTTTAATTCCAAATGGTTGAAATTATCAATGAAGCAAAATGAGTATAGTTAACAAACTCCAAAATGATAATTAGTTTGAAAGACAAAATGTCATTGTGTTAATTTTGTCAAATAAAATATTGTGAACATTAATAAGAATTACTAATTACGGCTTTCCGCAAACTTGCGGAAAACGTATAGGGTTTGTTATGTTTATTTTTCTTCTTATTATTATTCTTCTTCTTCCAACCTCATTCAAGAGTTAATTTATATATGTTGCCAATGGCCAAGCAACATGAAAATTAAAATGCTTCGACAAAAAAGTATAAAGTTTTAAAATCAAGTATTTTCAATTTTCAATGATGTCAAATGACGTCAGCTTAAAAAGTTTGTTCGCACTCTAGAGCCTTCAATTCTGGTCCGATTTTCTTAATATTTTTACAGAATATGTATTTTAGATTGTAGATGTGCACCTTTGCATTCAAATTTCCAATTTCGGAAAAACTGAAATGTTATGGCAAAACCGAGTTTCGAACTTAGGTCCTAAAATTAGTTTTTAATGTTACAAGGCCACCTAGTGCGCTAGAAGCATGAAAATTGGACAACATATCGGCCAAGAGGTCTCCTTTCTATTTTCTAAAAGATTTTATCTCAAGTCACGTGGTTATGACGTCATACAATAGACAAAATGCAGATTTTTGAAAAATTTCTTTCGCTCTGGTATCATTACTTTTAACTCAATCTTTTTGAAAATTGTATTGCAGCGATTAAAAAGGTTTAAATTTATAAATTCATTTATTTTTAATTTTCAATGACGTCAGATTTGACGTCAGCTTAAAAAAGTTTGTTCGCGCTCTAGAGCCTTCAATTCTGGTCCGATCATTTTGATATTTTCACAGAAGATGTATTTTAGGATGTAGATGTGTACCTTGGCATTCATATTTCCAAATTCCAAAAGATTGTTATTTTTTATGGCAAAACCGAGTTTCGAACTTAGGTCCTAAAATTATGTTTTAATGTTACAAGGCCACCTAATGAGTTAGAAGCATGAAAATTGGACAGCATATCAGCCTAAAGGTCTGCTTCCATTTTTTTTTAAAAGCTTTATTCTTAAGTCACGTGGTTATGACGTCATAAAACGACAAAAAACATCTTTTTGAAACATTTCTTTCGCTGATATCACGACTTTTGACTTAATCTTTTTGAAAATTTTTTTTTACTAATTTGAAAAGATTAAGATTTCATGGCGATACCGAGTTTCGAACTTTGGTTCTTAAGTTACATTTTAATGTTACAAAGCCTCCTGATATTAGTATTAGAGCCAGAAAAATACGGATATAATATTGCATTTGTTATCACGGCTTTCTGCAAACCTGAAGAAAATGACAAATACATGTTATTCTGCTAATTTTTTATGTTTTCCAAATGTTTAACGGTTTCTTTTTCTAAATCTGTAAAAATAAGCAAATATATAAAGTGTGTGTGTGATTTTTAATGACGTCAATTGACGTCAGATTTGACGTCAGCTTCAAAAGTTTGTTCGCGCTCTAGAACCGTCAATTCTGGTCCGATTTTCTTGATATTTTCACAGTGGATGTATTTTAGAATGTAGATGTGCTCCTTGGCATTCAAATTTCAAAATTTGAAAAGATTAAGATTTATGGCAAAACCGAGTTTCGAACTTAGGTCCTTAAATTACATTTTAATGTTACAAGGGCACCTTATGCGTTAGAAGCTTGAAAATTGGACAACATATCGGCCAAGAGGTCTGCTTTCTATTTCCTGAAGGACTTTATCTCAAGTCACATGGTTATGACGTCATACCATAGACAAAAAGCATATTTTTGAAAAATTTCTTTTGCTCTGGTATTATTACTTTTGACTCAATCTTTTTGAAAATTGTATTGCAGCAATTAAAAAGTTTAAAGTTATAAATTCATTTATTTTTAATTTTCAATGACGTCAAATGACGTCAGATTTGACGTCAGCTTTAAAAGTTTGTTCGCGCTCTAGAGCCTTCAATTCTGGTCCGATTTTCTTGATATGTTTTCAGAAGATGTATTTTAGGATGTAGATTTGCACCTTGGCATTCAAATTTCCAAATTCGAAAATATAAAGATTTCATGGCAAAACCGAGATTCGAACTTAGGTCCTAAAAATATATTTTAATGTTACAAGGCCACCTAATGGGTAAGAAGCATGAAAATTGGACAGCAAATCGGCATAGAGGTCTCCTTTCTATTTCTTAAAGGATTTTTTCTTAAACCATGTGTTTATGACGTCATAAAAGCGAAAAAAAGTAACTTTTTAAAAAATTTATTTCGCTCTGGTATTATGACTTTTGACCCAATCTTTTTGAAAATTGTATTGCAGCGATTAAAAAGTTAAAATTTATAAATGAATTTATTTTTAATTTTCAATGATGTCAAATGATGTCAGATTCAAAATTTTGTTTGCGCTCTAGAGCCTTCAATTTTGGCCCGATTATCTTGATATTTTTTACAGAAGATGCATTTTAGGATGTAGATTTGCACCTTGGCATTCAAATTTCCAAATTCAAAATAAAAGATATCATGGCAAAACCGAGATTCGAACTTAGGTCCTTGAATTACATTTTAATGTTACAAAGCCCCCTGATGCCTTAGAAGCATGAAAATTGGACCGCATATCGGCATAGAGGTTTACATTCTTTTTTCTGAATGATTTTCTTTTAAGTCACGTGGTTATGACATCATTAAAAAGACAAAAAAACATTTTTTTTTAACATTTCTCTTGCTCTGGTATCGTGAATTTTGAATCAATCTTATTTGAAATCTTCAGAATTGATAGAGTTAAAATTGAAGTGATGCATACTGCAAGAAATGTTTGATTTGTCAAGTGGTTATGACGTCATGCATACTAAAGCAGGAATTATTTTAAAAAATCATAAAATCGCCAATTAGACCAATGGACTTAAATTTAAAAAAAAAAATGTCGAAACTTAGTACGTTCATAATGTCTTGAAAATTTTAAGTGATTACGTCATCAAACATGGCAGTTATTCATGTTTGATGGAATGCCTACTTGAAAATGTGAAAACAAATCTGTTCACATCCTCGAAGATATATTTTTTCTGGATTAATAGAACATTAGCTGAACATGTCCTTGCAAATAAGATATTTTTCTTTAGTCACTTGATTCTGACATTGAAATATAAAGATCATTCATTTCAATATATATTCGCGCTCCAGCGTCATGAGTATTGATGCCAATCTTAAGCATACCTTAAGGAATTTATGTTGTGTCACTTGTTTATAACAACATTGATTTGTAAGCAAAATATATTAAAAAGATCAAAAGATTGGATATATTAACTTTAGATAAGTAAATTTCAAGCGATTACGTTATCAAACATGACTTATTCATGTTTTTCGTAAAAGGGCTAATTCATGGAAATCTATTAATTTGAAGAAAGAAATGAAAGTGGATATTGGATTGGTTCAGTAAGATCTGATTGTTCTTTTGCAGTAAATAGTGCTGCCTGCGTTGAATAGTGAAATGTGATATGTTTTTGAGTAAATGAGTCGTATTTACGATGAATTAATATAATAATATTAGAACCAGAAAACCTATACGGATATCTTACTGCATTTGTTATTAAGGCTTTCTGCAAACCTGAAGAAAATGACAAACATTTGTAATTCTACCTATCGATTTTTTTATATTTTTTAAATGTTTAACGGTTTCTTTTTCTAAATCTGTAAAAATAAGCAAATATATAAAGCAAATGAATTGTTCAAAGTTTCAAGACATTTATAACATTTATTACATAGACATAAGAAATTATTTTCATGATTTTTCTTACACCTCTGCCTTTGTTTCCATCTAGTTTTGCAAATGCAAAACTCAGTCAATTTAAAGATTTAAAGTCATGGATTTCAAAGTTGTTGTTTTTCTGTGGATCAAATTGCAATGATTATTTGTTAAGTCATATGCTTACGAAGAAATATATATTAAATAAAGAATAAAAAAAAACCCATTTAAAATCATTGAATGATGTAAGAAAACAATCCTTGAGGATAGTATTATCTTAAAGTTTTCCAGTTGTTTTTACTGTATGATAGTAAACGGTTGCGTAATAAAAAAAAAGATCCATATTTATGCTTCCTTAATATCTTCTTAAGAAGATAAAAATGAAAAAAAAAAGAAGAAAAAAAAGATTAAAGCTTATTTTTGAACATAAGTATATATTTATGATAATGATGATTTACGTATTAAATTAAGATTATTATGCATCATTATTCCTTTTCTTTGTATTAACTTATATATTCAATACCTTTGAAAATAAGCAAACGGAAAGCCGCTTCGTTTGTATCTTAAACAAACGACTTCTAGTTAAACTATATTTCTGAACATAAAGAGCGGTTCAAATGGCAATTGCAGGTAAGAACACAAAATCAATATTCAAAATATTCAATATTCATTATTTATGTTAGAAAGCACTATGTTTCAGTATCTTATTTCTATTTCTAATATAATACTTTATACATTGAAGGATAATACCAGTTTAGAGGTATTCTGGTAGTATTTCTGCAATGCGGATACATTTGTAATGGTTTCATGTATTCCTATACTTTTAAAGGCATTTTTGAATATATATATATATATATATGTATAGTTCTTTCTGATTGTGATAATTGTCAGTTTCTTTTTCTTCTTCTTCTCCGTGTGTGTGATAAATTTATCGTACCGAAAACTAGCCAATATCATTTATTTCACTTACCGCAATTCATTTCTCATTCAGGAGTATTTTGGGGGGGGGGGGTCGTCAGTTATGTCTAAAATGTTAATAATCTTGATAAACACCCGCAACAACAATAATCAATGTATTGTTTTTTCAATTTTATAACTAAATTAAACAAGCACATAATCAAATAAAAATTAATACATGGTCGTCCGGTCCTAGGGAGGGTTCCGCAGACTAGCAATTTCTCTTACAGGAATACCGCAGTCGTCAGTTCTGTTTCATCGATAATATCAGAGACCTAAATACTTTAATATAGCTTTTGATAATATCAACATACTAAATAACAAACAAACACAACAATTTTGAGCAATTTTATAAATTCATTCAGGGATATATTGGCCGAGAGAGGATTCGACAGAGAAATTTCGGTTAATACGGAAATCTCGAATTGGCCCATTTAAAAAGAAATGAGATAAAAAAAAAAAAAAACACTTCATAAACAAAATAAAGCATAAAGCCATTGATACCTCATAATATAGCATTCTAACACTTATTAAGCCCTACAGTATATGGCTATCCCAATTATCTAGGGTATTCCGGTTTTTCGGAAGTATTTTGGTATTTCGGTAAGTCGTGTGACCGGGGTTTTGATCTCAAAAAAGTTTGGTCCAGTTCAAATTAGGTCAGGTCTAGTCAATTCTCTGTGCTACTTGGCTGCTGGTCCAGTGATTGAAAAAGTTGATGTTGAACCCTGCTGATATTGCAATATATTGCCTAAAATCAGAACATACATAAAAAAAATGTGGATGCTTCTTAAGTTATTTTAAGGTATTTTCATTTTTGAGATTTTCATGTTGGGTACCAACTCAAAATACTTTGCTTTAACTTTTCAACTGATGTTTTGACTTCAGGTTTTTGTTCATAATTCTTATAGTAACCATTTCCACTTTATCATAATGGCATGTAACATGATGTTTATACTTCATAACCATTGTGCAATAATTATTGTACTCCTGTACTCCTGAATTTGTGAAATTTACTTTAGAATAAAAATATACATAAATTTAACTTATTTGCTTTTTGTTGCTATTTATTAGATCTACTTACCCTTCATGTACTGGGCCAAATTTTACAGCAAATGCCTGTAGCATATTGAAACAGATAAAAAAATTCTTGCCTCAGAAATGGAACAATTAATCTTTACTTCAAATGTCTGTAGTGAATTGAAACGGGTAAAAAAAAAAAATTTGTCTCAGAAACCGGCCAATCTTTATAGTGATTCCCTGCAATAGTTTGAGATGGTTGCCTTTTTTGCAGGTTTCAAAGCGAACAAGAGATTTAGCATATTTGTATTTTTTTTTTGGTTGTCGCTGTTTTTCAGCACTAAACATATTAATCTTTATTTGTGGGCATAAATGAACTACTGAAGTATATAAAAACATAATGTAAAGGCTATAATGCACCATACAGGACGTCTTCAAATGTTAAATATTTAGGTATATAACATAAATTAAAGTAAACGTTGAAAATGGTTAGAAACATGTTTTTCAACGTTACAGGAGTGTAGTTCAGTAAAGCATGTAATCAGTTTTGTTTAATATCGAAACAACTGTAGCGTAAAAAAACGTAAAATGAGACAATCAATATTAAATGTTCAATAATTCAAAGACAATTAAAAAAATCAATTAATTAGTTTATGCTAATGATCTATCAATTGGTAATCCACAGAAATCAGCATAAACATTTAAACAAACTGAAAGTGATTTTATTCAATTTAGAAATTTCATGTAATTTGAATTTTCGATTAAATTTAAAACTGAATTCTACATTTTTATTGATTTTTTTCTGATTAATTCAGTATATCCTATATTTTCAGAAAATTGAAACTTCAAATAAACAAATTGATGTGCTTATATTACAGAATATCAAATTGCATTTTAAGTTTTTAAAATGAAATACATCAAGTTGGCAATTATTTTTGGTCACCTGAGCTATTAGGATCACCCTGTGTCCGTCTGCATCTGTCGTCAACAATTTGCTTTAAATGACATTTTCTCTGAAACTGAGCCTGGACAGCATTTGATTAAACTTGGCAAAAGTTGCTAATTAAAATAAACTTGATCCATGTAGAATTGTGGTTGCCATGGCATCAGAAAGAAAAAAAAAAATGAAAACTTAAAAAAAAATCATCTCCTTCAAAACTATTGGCCAGATTTCAAAATATTTTAGTACAGAATCTGATGTTCCTTGGGTAACCCTCTACCAAGATTGCTAAAATTATTCTGATCCATAATAAAAAAATGGCCGCCAGGGGTGGGGCTAATTTGCCTTATATGTTAATAGTGAAAACTTTAAACGACATCTCCTGAAACCGCCGGACAGAATTTGGTTAAATTTGGCAGGGATGATATTTGGGTAAACCTTCACAAAACCTTCACAAAGGTTTCTAAAATAAACTAGATCCATGTAGAACTCTGGTTGCAATGGCAATGGAAAAAAATGAATTATGAAAGCTTAAAAATCATCTCCTTCAAAACTACTGACCGCCTTTTGTTTGTCGTCCATCTATACGTGCATGTGTCCGGCGTCAACAATTTTCTTTAAACAACATCCAGTTTTGATGAAACTTAACAGGATTGTTCCTTAGGTGGAGCTCTACCAAATTTGTTCAAATGGTTCTGGTCCATTGCATAGCTGGGTCACAGGAGCTAAAAATAGATTTTTAAAGAGAAATCTTTAAAAATCTTCTCCTAAACCACAGGACCTAGAGCTTACATATTTGGTGTGTGGAAATCTCATTGAAATCAGATTCAGTATGCAGGATCTGACCACATCATATAGAGGGTCGTCTAAGATTGACCTTTGTATAAGCCAATCAAATTGGCAGCTACAGAATCATTCGGTTAAACCAGAGGAAGTAACTGCAATCATCTTACAATAGTGTAGAAAGATGTGTAAGCAGCCAGGTAGCTCATTTGGTAGAGTATTCACTCTGTAAGCAAAAGGCCCCGGGTTCGAGTCCCGGTCAAGCTGCACATTTTTCTCGACCTGTGACAAACATTTTACTGAAGTCAGCTAGAAACCCATTATTTATTTGGTTTAAAATTGAGCACTTGTTTATGCATATAAATTACTTTAAAGGTCAATCTGACATGAACCTTAATGAGATGTTGTCAAATTTTAATCGCGGATAGTAGAGGAACGCAAATTAGGATATGATTTTAATGAGATTGGGTGTTTCACTGTTTGGCATTGTCTTATGAACCTCTACCAAGCTTGTTCAAATCATGGCCCTGGGGTCAAAATTAGCCCCGCCAAGGGGTCACTTAATTTTACATAGACTTATATAGGAAAAACTAGAAAAATCTTCTTGTCAGAAACCACAAGGCCTGGAGTTAAGATCATATGTGGTGTGTAACATGGCCTAGTAGACCTCTATCTAGTTTGTTCAAATTATTGGCCTGGGGTCAAAAATGGGACTGCCCCAGCGGTCATTTGACTTTACATAAGACTTACATAAGAAAAACTAGAAAAATCTTCTTGTCAGAAACCACAAGGCCTGGAGCTAAGACATTTGGTGTGTAACATGGCCAAGTAGACCCCTACCATATTTGTTCAAATCATGCCCTGTGGTCAAAAATGACCCAGCCCCAGGGGTCACTTGATTTTACATAGACTTATATCGAAAAAAACTAGATAAATCTTTTTGTCAGAAGCCAAAAATCCTGGAGTTCAGATATTTGGTGTATTACATGGCCTTATAGGCAAGTTTGTTGAAATCATGGCCCTGGGGTCAAAATTGTCACTTGATTTTACATAAGACTTATAAAATGATCTTGTCAGAAACCACAAGATCATTTCTTTCGATATTTGGTATGTTACATGGCCTTGTGGACCTGAACCAAGTTTTCAAATCCTGGCTCTTGGGTATAAATTTGTCCCACCCCAAGGGTCGTTTGATTTTATAGGTATGACCATCAAACTCTGGACCACAGGTACAGTTTTTGTGTGGAATTATGATTATTTTGCTGAACTTCTGCATGGATTTTGTATTTAGTATGACTGTTTTATGAAAGGCAATGAAGGCAATATTTCTCAGGTGAGCAATTCAGGGCCATCTTGGTCCTCTCGTTATAAATAAAGAATTTTATTATTATTGCAGAACATGAACAGAGCCTTGGATTAGTTTAACCGTAAAAATGGAGTTGATGGCCAGTTTGAGGATATTGCCTGGATGGTCAAGTTGGGTCAAATTTAGAAAAAAAACTGTGAAAAAACTTAAAGGACTTGGTGATGACATAGACAAATATAATAAAGGCAAAAATATCAGCAAAGTGACAGGTGCTGGTATGGGAATTGGTGGAACAGCATTAACTGTAGGTACATTTCTTGCACCAGTATCTGGAGGAACATCATTAGCAGTTGCAGGGGCAGTGGCTGGGGTAGCAGGGGCAGCAACAGCAATAGGTGGTGAAGTAGTTGCTGACAAACTCACAAAAGACACCCTGAAGCTAATTGACGAGGTGATTCAAACAGACAGAGAAGCAGCAGTGAAAATTGAGGCTGTTATAAAGGATTTTCAGGATGTTGAGAGGGAAATAATAAAATATCTTGAGGAAAGAGTTGAAGCATGCATTCAGAAAGAACCAGAATGTGTACCTCAGTTTTCTAAGTCATTTAAAGCACGGACTGAAACTGGAAACAAGGGTGTCGATTTGCTATATACCCCTTTTGCAGGGTTACAGAAGTTGAGACAACTGAACATAACAAAAGCAAAGCAAGTAATATCTGGTGGGCGTCAATTGATGAATAATGTTAAAGCCACAAGGAATGTTGGAAATGAACTTGTCTCTGTTGTAAAGGAGCAATTTAAGCTGGGCCGTGCAGTAAAGTTTGCTCTAATCATTAACATTGCGCTACTACCACTTGATATCTATGCCCTTGTGGAAGGTACAAGGTCTCTAAAAGAAAAAGGATGCAAGAATTCAAAAGAAATAAGGGCCACTACAGAGAAGCTAGAAGTAGAGGTTGAAAATGCTAAGTTTTATCTTAGTACTGTTGTGCAACAAGTTAAAAGCTTTACCAGACTGATTAAGTACATTTACAGTTGTGGATGTGAAGAAGATCTAAGATCTCTTTTGGACAATCTTGTGAAGAAGTTGCTTCCCTTGCAGAAATACATTCCAGAGATTTCTTCAATTGATGTCTCCACCAAGCCTGGAGAGAAAGTTGTGTCTATAGAAGGAGATGCTCTAAATGGATTTCTGATCAACTGTGAGGGAATAAAAGACTCAGTTTACAAGGACATTGCAGTGATAATTTGGGCAGCCTGGAAGGCAAAAAGTCAGTCTGTTATGTTTCTGCAAAACACCAACTTCACAACAGATCCTATCCTGTGGACACTGTTTGGAGTCTCTATCAATAGCTTTAAAACTGAATCAGAAGGTGGCGTCAGCATATTGCTTCCAAACAATTTTGCAGGTGATGTTATCGACCATCATGAGTGTGAGAAATGGAAAGGAAGATGCATGGTTGTGAACATTGAATTGGAAGGTGAGGGATACTCACTTGTCAATGCTTTGGCACCAGAAGATAAAATAAGCAGAGATTTGTTCTTGAAGGAAACAGAGTCATTTATCAATCAAAAGGCAGTTGGCAAGAAAGTTTTGGCTACAAATTTTAAAGAGAAGACCGACATGATGACCATTGTTGTTAAAAATTCAGTCAGCAGAAATGTTTCCTTGTCTTTGATCAGCAGGCTATTGTCTTTCAGACAGGTTTCTGAGTACTTGATTCACAAACATGCTGTGGATGGGTTCCAATTTCACCTGGGAAATATCTGCAAGGAATTTCACATACCAGAGGATGAAAAGAGGGATATAATGAACATTAAATGGCAACATTGCACGAAACCAATTGTTACAGAAGAAAATAATGCTGACCAACTGAAACTTTTCATCAACATATTGCATCTTGAAACGGATCTGTGGAATAAAAAGAACAGAGGATCTAAAGAATTTTCAAAAGAATCTGAGGTCAGCTATAGAGTCTTAACTCTTTCACAGGATCTTGACTTTTTCATGGACGAAGAGATGATGGAGGACGTAACTGAGTGCCAAATTGACCATGAGTTGAAGTTCCTTGGTTTTCTGAAGCAGTCTCTGTTATGGTTTCATTGCAAGGACAATAAAGGTAACTTATATGCATCCTATTACATGTACTTCTTACTGTTTAAGTCACATGAAATGTCTACTTTAATTCATTTTTATACAGGAACCTGTTATTGTTTCTACAAAAATATTTTTAAAAAATCCCCCAATACCCTAATGTTTCATCTTTATTTTGTTATTTTAAATGTGTATGAGTCAAGATTTTGGACATAGATAGAATACAATAACTTGTGTTCTTTATACCCCCTACACAACAAAGTATACTGGATTCAGCTTGTCTGTCTGTCC
This sequence comes from Solen grandis, assembly GCA_021229015.1. Taxonomy (NCBI): domain Eukaryota; kingdom Metazoa; phylum Mollusca; class Bivalvia; order Adapedonta; family Solenidae; genus Solen; species Solen grandis. The sequence goes on along the minus strand of CM037783.1, from coordinate 62,658,233 downwards.
AACAGCAGTCTGTCATGCTTTTTTGTCCAGACCATGACTCAGAAAGTAAAATAGATATCAATATGAAATTTCATATGTGGATATTGAGGTGGGGAGTACAGTAATAAACAACCATAAGTCACATTATTTTGGAGATATTGCCTTTCGAAAAAATGCATACTTAATTTTTGTCCGGACCATAACTAAAAAGTATAAAAGGAACAAGATGAAACTTCGTATGTGAATAGATCTCATTGAGGGAGAGTGCAGTGACCAAAAACCATAAATTTCTTTCGTGTAATTTTAGAGTTATTGCTCTTTGTAAATTTTCATACTTTATTTTTGTCCAACCATAATTCAAAAAGTTTAAAAGTTATCAAGATGTCAACAGGGCACTGATATTTCACATGTGAATTCCTTGTAGCAAGACCTTTTCATCAATGTTACACTTTAGGACTTTTGACCTTGACCTTTGAACTTTTACCTATTTTTGAAATGTTTAACAAAAAACTTTAACATTGGCCGTAATTTCTTTACTATTTCACATACAACTTTTATTTTTGTTATGCATATTCATCTTTGCAAAGGCTATTTAGATATACCTCAACATTTCATGTATCAACCTTGACCTTGACCTTTGACCTATTTTTGCTGTAACGTTTGAAAAATTTAAAATGCCTGTCATTTCAGAACCATTGTCAACAGGGCATTGATATTTCACCTGTGAATTCCTTGTAGCAAGGCCTATCTATCATGGTTACACTTTTGGACTTTTTACCTTGATATTTCTTTGTCATTTTTCAATATATTTTTTTAAAAAACTTTGTATACTGGTCTGTCATCATATGAACCTGTGCAGGTGTGATTTTGGTCATGATCTTTAGGCAGATAAAAAAAAGAGCATTTTTAGCTCACCTGAGCACGAAGTGCTCAAGGTGAGCTATTGTGATCACCTTTTGTCTGTCGTCCGTCGTCCGTGCGTGCGTCCGTCCGTCGTCAACAATTTGCTTTAAACAACATCTCCTCCTGAACCGCTGAAGGGATTTTGACCAAACTTCACAGGAATCATCCTTATGATGCCCTCTATCAAAGTTGTACAAATTATTTAGATTGGTTGTAAAAGTAGGTCACAGGAGCTAAAAATAGATTTTAAAAACTCAAACTTTGAAAATCTTCTTCTGCAAAACTGCAAGGCCTAGAGCTTAAATATTTGGTATGTAGCATCATCTTGTGGGCCATTACCAAGATTGTACAAATCAAAGCCCTATGGTGATAAATGCCCCCGCACCAGGGGTCACTTGTTTTACATAGAGTTATATAGGAAAATCTTTAAAAATCTTCTTCTATAAATCCATAAGGCCTAGAGCTTAGATATTTGGTATGTAGCATCATCTAATGGTTCATTACCAAGATTGTTCAAATCATAGCCCTATGGTGATAAATGCCCCCGCACCAGGGGTCACTTGTTTTACATAGAGTTATACAGTGAAACCTCGTTAGTCCGGGCTCCATTATTCCGGAAACCTCGCCATCCGGACACTTTTCTCTTGGAACGGATTTCCACAACGTAAAAATGATTCGATAATACGGAAATTCGCGTTCCGGATCCGGACATCCATTTTGGGAACCAATCTTCCATTTGCTATTTAAAATGACTCGATAATCCGGGTACCAGTTCAGACTGGATTTCCCACCTACTATTTTTAGACATCATTCGAACTACTCTTTGCGCGTGACTGTCATAGAAGTGTCACCTGCAGATTGTTTACACATAGCCGCGAGCACTTCACACTAATCAGTCCAGTGAACAAGGGGCAATTAAGGGCTGGTATAGCCGCAAGCTACATATATAACTAGCGAGTGAAGAAGGTAAATTTATTCACAGCTGCAGATGTATGCTGTAAAAAGAGACAGAAAAGCCAACCATCCTTTAGATCGTCTTTTGTTCATATGTTTTGTTTTCAGTGCGTACATTTAATATTCATTTGTTTGTGACTGTTTTGGCTAAAATAATTAAATCCAATTCATTTTGCTCACGAATGCAGAACAAGAAATGGGTCATAATTATGCTGTCACCTACTTAAGGTGTCTTTTTCTTCTCTTAAAGAATGCTGATGTCAAGGATGGATTTAAATAAAATTAAACCATTATTTGTTAACATCAATTTATATACATAATTATATATAGTCCTAAGCATATAATTTTAAATATAATTATTATTAATGGAAAACAAACATAAACACACACACACACACACACACACTATTCAATGAGAAAGTATGAAAGAAAGAAAGAAAAAAAAAGAAGAAGAGATATATGGATTGATTCATTAATACGGAAAATTCATTAATCCGGAAATTTAAACAAGGACCAAAGTGTCCGGACTAATGAGGTTTCACTGTATAGGAAAATCTTAAAAAATCTTCTTCTGTGAATCCATAAGGCCCAGAGCTTAGATATTTGGTATGTAGCATCATCTAATGGTTCATTACCAAGATTGTTCAAATCATAGCCTTACAGTGATAAATGACCCCGCACCAGTGGTCACTTGTTTCACATAGAGTTACATAGGAAAAGACCTAGAGCTTAATCTATAGATTTGATATGAAATATTGTCTAGTAGTCTGTACCCACATAATTTATATAGACCAATCATAAAAAAAATATTTTGCAATATTACTAGTTTGAGAGATTATGACAAGATAATGGTTAAAATTTGGCCCTTGATTGAATCACTTTTTACTTTAAATTACATACTTGATATATGTTTTATATTAAAATCAGTATCTACGATTAAATAAAATGATAAAAAGACTAAGAGAATATATTGTGTCAATTGTATATTAAATAAAAGTTTTCTTTAAGAAAGATATGAAAGTACAGATAATCGTATTGTTGGTAATAAAAACACATTCGGTCGTTTTAGGTTATAATATTATTAACCAATGAAAAATTAGGAAACTATTCAGCCCTCCATTTCCGGTTTCAGTTTGGTAGGTATATGATTCTCTTCAGAAATTTCAACGAATTATCGAAGATCATTAATCTAATAGACCTAAAAAGCGATTGAAAAGTAGGTCAGTAGGTCAGATCTTAGAAAAATCTTGTTTACACATTAGAGGCTACAATTTTGATTCAATCTTCCTCGAACTTGGTCAGAATGTTTGTCTTGGTGATATCTTGAACCAGTTCTAAAATGGGGTCAGGTTGGATCCAAAAATAGGTCAGTAGGTCAAATCTTAGAAAAACCTTGTTTACACACTGGAGACCACAATTTTGATTCAATCTTCCTCAAACTTGGTCAGCACAAATGTCCTCAGGTGAGCGTCTTAAGGGCCATCTTGTTTTTTTGTTTTTTTTGTTGTTTTTTTTTAAATGTCTTTAAATTTTACAGTTTTGTGTTGATTATCAAAAACTCAATGGATTAGCAATTTCGATTTTTTATTTAATATATTTTATGTCTTTGTGTTGTATACATTATATTCCATGCATAGGTAAAGGCCATCCTTCAAGGTCAAAGGTCAAATTTAAAGGGTATATTACATCAGTTCTTGTTGTGACCTTTTAGCTTACCTGAGCACGAAGGTATTGTGATCAATCTTTGTCCGGCATTCAGCATCCGTCGTGCGTCATCATCTTTTGCTTTAAACGATATCTCCTCCTAAACTGCTGAGCAGACTTCAATGAAATTTTACAGGAATGATCCTAGGGTGGTACTGGTCAAAAATAGCTAAAATCATTCCGATCCGCCAACCAAGATGGCTGTCAGAGCTTTAAATAGAAAAATGTTTAAATGACATCTCCTCCTAAATCACTAAGCAGATTTTAATGACATTCAATAGGAATGATCATTTGGTGATACTGCACAAAAATAGCTAAAATCTTCTTGGGGAGTGCAGTGACCAAGAACCATAACTCTCTGTCGAGTAATTTTGGAGTAATTGTCCTTTGTAAATTTTCATACTTAATTTTTGTCTGGGCCATAACTCAAAAAGTATAAAAGATATCAAGATGAAACTTCATAAGTGGATAGATCTCAATGAGGGGGCGTGCAGTGACCAAGAACCATAATTCCTTTCATGTAATTTTGTAGTTATTGTCCTTTGTAAATTTTCATACTTAATTTTTGTCCGGGCCGTAACTCAAAAAGTGTAAAAGATATCAAGATGAAACTTCATAAGTGGATAGATCTTTATTAGGGGGCATGCAGTGACTAAGAACCATAACTCTCTGTCGAGTAATTTTGGAGTAATTGTCCTTTGTAAATTTTCATATTTAATTTTTGTCTGGGCCATAACTCAAAAAGTATAAAAGATATCAAGATGAAACTTCATAAGTGGATAGATCTTTATTAGGGGGCATGCAGTGACTAAGAACCATAACTCTCTGTCGAGTAATTTTGTAGTTATTGTCCTTTGTAAATTTTCATACTTAATTTTTGTCCGGGCCGTAACTCAAAAAGTGTAAAAGATATCAAGATGAAACTTCTTATGTCGATAGATCTCATTGAGGGGGCATGCAGTGACCAAGAACCATAACTCTCTGTCACGTAATTTTGGAGTTATTGTCCTTTGTAAATTTTCATACTTAATTTTTGTCCGGGCCATAACTCAAAAAGTATAAAAGGCATCAAGATGAAACTTGAAACAAGAACTGTAAACTTCATTCCTATGACAAAGCAACATGCGGGGGGTATTTGCGCCATTACAATGGCAGTTCTAATTCCCATCTAATCCAGGGGGGGGGGGGGGGGGGTACAAATTTTTACCGTTATAGCTTCACAGTGCACTACCGTTCACAATAGAATTAATGCAACACCATAAAATTGTAACTGTAAGGTTTGTTTGTACCCCCGGATTAGCTGGGAATTCCCAAATATTCTTAATTCTGGAGTAAGTCTGTTGAATGGTGCCATTTTGTACTTTTTAAGTTCACCAGAGCGCATGGTGCTCCATGTTAGCTATTTAGATCACCCTGTGTCCATCATCATCAATTTGGCATTGCCCATTGTGCAGCATTAACACTTTGCTTAATGAAAGACATCTCCTTTAAAACCACTGGGTAGGAATTGATAAAACTTGACATGAATAAACCTTGGGTGGCTAAGTTTTCACAAATCATGATCGATACAGAACTCTGGTTGCCATGGCATCCAAAAGAATTTTAGGTAAACAAACTTCAAAAACTTCTACACTAAAGTTTTAGTCTAAAGCCAATGCTCATATTTTATTTTCATTTGGCTCAAGTGGTCACCACATGTCCCTCTTCTATAATTGCCAAGATGAGGTTGATCCTTTACTCCATACAGACAATTCAAAACTCCGTCTGTGAGAACAGTGGTCATAATTTCATTTCAGTTAGCATTAATGGTCAGCTCATGGCCCTCTAACATAGTTTTTAAAATAAAGTTGATCTCTTGAAAAATGAGACCCATAGAAGCTAAAATTACAAAATTTTTGTCAGAATTTATTTTCATTTGGCAAAAAAAGGGTCACCTCATAGCCCTCTACCATGATGGTAGTACCATTATTATTTTGCACTCATGGTCTTCTGCAGTAATTGCTTAAACCTTTTTTATCCTTTGAATGATGGGGCTGACTAGTTGTTTTATATTATCTATATAAAAACTTCACCTAGCTTTATTTTTAGCTCACCAGAGCACGAAGTGCTCAGGGTGAGCTATTGGGATCACCCTTCGTCTGTCGTCGTCCGTCGTCAACAGTTTGCTTTAAAAGACATCTCCTCTGAAACCGCTGGACAAAATCTGATGAAACTTGGTATAAATGGTCCTTGGGTGGGACTCTACAAAAATTGCTCAAATACAGTTGATCCTTGCAGAACTCTGGTTGCCATGGCAACAAAAAGAAAAAATTCTTGGAAAGTTTAAAAATCATCTCCTTCAAAACTACTGGCCAGATTTCAAAATAAATTGGTACAGATGATCCTTAGGGGTAGCACTACAAAGATTGCTAAAATTATTCAGATCCGCTAAAAAACATTGGCATCAGGGGCCGGGCTTATTTTACATTTTTTTATATAGGGAAAAATTTAAAAAAAACATCTCCTCTAAAACCAATGGACAGAATTTGATGAAACTTGTTATAAATAGTCCTTGGGTGGGACTCTACAAAAATTGCTCAAATAAAGTTGCTCTATGCAGAACTCTGGTTGCCATGGCAACAAAAAGAAAAAAATCTTGGAAAGTTTAAAAATCATCTCCTTCAAAACTACTGGCCAGATTTCAAAATAAATTGGTACAGATGATCCTTGGGAGTAGCACAGCAAAGATTGCTAAAATTATTTGGATCCACGAAAAAACATGGGCGCCAGGGGCCGGGCTTATTTTATATTTTTTTTTATATTGGGAAAGATAAAAAAAAAATCTCCTCTAAAACCAATGGACAGAATTTGATGAAATTTGGTAAAAATGATCTTTGGATGCGAGTCTACAAAAATTGCTCAAATAAAAATGATCCATGCAGAACTCTGGTTGCCATGGCAATAAATAGAACAAAAATCATCTTCAAGATTAATATAAATCATCTTCCAGATTAATAACTTGCAGGGTTTCAAAATGTTTTTAATTGGTACAGATGGTCCTTGGGTGTAGCTCTACAAAGTATTCAAAATTATTTGGATGTGTGTTGTAAACTCGGCAACAATACAAGAGGAGGCTTATTTATTATATTAATATTGATTTACGCAGAACTCTAGTTGCCATTGCAATGCAATGAAAAGATAAATTTAAAATTCATCTTGTTTAGAACTGCTAGCCAGATTTAAAATACATTGTTATAGATGTTTATTTAGGGTTAATTGGCTAATTTTTACTTTGTTTTTCAGACAATTTTAACAATTAATCAAAATCAAAGGAAATGTCCTTTGTTTTCACGTGACGTCATCAAGACAAATCCGCCATCTTACCATTTTACTATTTGCACTTCTGTTTCAATTAAAGATTTACAGATATATACTTTTGAGTTTAAAAAACAGAAACACATGAAGATTGATTCTATATTAAAGAAGTGAAATTGCATAAAGTGGTTATTTAATACAATATATAAATTCATTATTGAAGACGGAAAATATGTATGTTGTAATTTTTTGCAGTTGTCAGTAATTAATTTCCTTAGTGTCCTATATGAGACAAACGGATCCATCAACCTCCAACAATCAGTTTTAAGTCACTATAAACTGTTCGGAGTCAAAGGTGTATTTTTGTGTGATTTTTCACTCCGTTGTCCAAAATATTTTTATCTTAATGGAAGCAAGCATGTTTTTCCCAAAAAAAGAAATGTAATCCATCAACTAACAACTAGTTAACTGTTCCAAGTCAAGGGTGTATTTTGTGTGGTTTTTGACTCCGATTAATCTGTACTTGAAATTGTTTTGGCTGCTTTTTCCAGATTAACAACTGTTACTGATTTAACCTTTTCCTTCATATAGACTCATATTGACACTCTCAAAAGGAACCACATAAAATAGTCACAGTTAAACATTCTTTGTTACAGAAAACAATTGTTTCATTTTAAAATGCAGATGTACTCTGGTGAGCGTCTATGGCCCTTGGGCCTCTTGTTTTTGTCTTGAATTTGAATTTGGTTGCTGCCAAGGGTTATCAAGTAAAATCAAGAGACCCTAATCATTTTAATCAGGCTTCTGGTACTAGGGCCAGTTAGAAATATTGAATGGTAACTAGACCATGTTAATCATTGACAACATATATTATCCTAGTGTAGCAATTGGATAGCCTGAAAGTTATTTTGAATAATCTTCCTTGTTGTATACAGTTATTAATATTGTTACCAATGGTCCAAATTATGT
>CM037783.1:62600330-62650330 GCA_021229015.1 Solen grandis | reverse complement strand
TAATCCTTTGATGCATATTTGATCACTTCAATACATGTGTGATGAAAAAAGAGAGAGCAAATTTACAGATTTTTTTTTAAATGAGATATTTTGAGCAGAGGGTTTATTTGTGAAGTATAAAAAAAACAACACAACAATAACAAATACTAAATATCTGTTTTCCAGCTGGTAAATTGTGCCAGCAACACCCTCAAGACTGAGCAAACATCTTTATAATAACTGCCGTCTGTAAACATTTTCTGTTTTGACAATCAATGCTGACACATACAGAGGGTTTCCAAACACACAATGTATGAAAATTTAATTGTTGGAGATGTCTGGCCCAACAATACAATCATACCCTAGAAAAATAAAATACTCCTAACTCATGGCAAGATGTCAATACATCCACCATTGTAATCCCATTGTACAGAACGTCAACTTTGTCGGTGTGATGATAAATTGAGGATGATCGTTATCTGTAGATGATTTTCATTCTATTTACAAATGGTTCCATATTGAGACTGGAACTGAGTACAAAACAAAACCAAGTATGTACTTAGGAATCAATTGCGTGCAAATTGAACATCTGTTGCAGGTACTGAATAATGACAGGTTTTCAGATACAGATGTACGAGACATGGAATTGTAGAAGAGCAGGATTTTCACTGTAAAAATGTGCATGAATTTTGCAAGTCAGGTAAATGTAAATTCATTAGTGCAAGATATCCTATTCGAGAGATGAAGAATAGTCTTGACAGTCCTGCTTTAGATATGCACTCAGATTATAGGTCACTGCATAAGGTCACACCAAGGTGAAGGTCAGTTTGGGAAAAAGGTCACTCAAGATACCTACTCATAAGAGAGCTATTTTAGAAGGCAGATTATCTGATCACAGGTCATCTGAGGTCAATATCAAATAAGAGAATACTGTGCAGCTCTATTATAATTCTATATATGGGATCCAAGTTCAGATACTGAACTAAACTGGACCACATTACATGTATAATGTACTGCAAGTCAGTTAAACAAAATACAAACTATAGATTTGGGGTCCAACGTTGAACTGTGATATATTGGACTTGGTGCTATAATGGAACTGTTATATATATGACTTGGTGTTATAATGGAATTGTTATATATATGACTTGGTGTTATAATGGAACTATAATATATATGACTTGGTGTTATAATGGAACTGTGATATATATGACTTGGTGTTATAATGGAACTATAATATATATGACTTGGTATTATAATGGAATTGTTATATATATGACTTGGTATTATTATGGAACTGTGATATAATGAATCTGCAGAGAAGCTGAGTTATATATATGACTTGGTATTATAATGGAATGTATATAATGAATCTGCAGAGAAGCTGAGTGTCTGCTACTGCAAATAATGGCTCTGTTGTAGAATCAATTAGTGAATGATATGTCTTTGAAATATTCGCCGCCTTTGAGTACAAAACCGTAATTTGCAAAGCAATATCCATTTTTAATATTTGAAAGATAATCTTCACAGAATGATACCTCAAATAGAGGGCACTCATACAATAATGTCCAGTTATTAAGTTAATCTATTTTTGTCTCCTGATGTTTCATTCAAGTAAAGGCCCATTATGATTCCAAAAGTTCGGACAGAAAAGCGTATTGTAAGCTACAGATTTGTTATGAGATGCAATCTGTTCATACTCGTTGAAGACAATGTTACTATAATGCATAAATAAGAAATAATCTTTTACTTAAGATCATTCAATTGTTTACAAAAATAACTAATTTGCATATTCTGCATATCCTCGTCAACTTTCCATAGTTATTCTGTATGTCTCTATTAATGAGTCACGAGTGCATAAATTGGTGACATAGCAGATAAAGAAACTGTGATTTGGCAACGGTTTTTCAAATTCAAATCATTTCTGATTACAGACTTCGGGAATACCCATCAATGCAAAAAGTAAACGAGAGTATATTTTGTAATCCATCCAAAACACTAAATTGCGTAATTTGATAAATTTTCAATGCGTTAAACTGATATTTTACGGAAGACATTTGCATATTATATATTATTTGTGTGTGTCTACAGTATGTGATTGTTATTTCATATTTTCTTTTTCATGAAAACTGATCATTATGAAATATAATGGGCCTTTAAGGAAGGGACAAACAAAATCCATCATAGAGACTATTAATCACAGCATTATCTCTGATAGATGCTGCTAAAATTTTATTTTACATCAATAATACATGTACCATTTAATAGTAAACATTCTATTGTTAGTTAACGAGGATGATATTTAAAATGAATTCTAGGAACTATCACTTAACCCTTTCCCTCATAGAGGATACCATGAAAAGACCTATGCGAACAGCATAAAACCAGATCAGCCTGCGAGTAACTCGCAGACTGATCAGGTTTTATGCTGTTCGCTGCTCCTCAGTGGTCTGGAAATGAGGATTTTGTAATTAAATTTGGTAAGGTTTAAGTGTGGTTTTCTGCAGATCAGGCTTTATGTGGTACCTATTGAGTGCGTCAAAATGAGTCTATATGAGGGAAAGGGTTAAGGGGATTAAAAATCCCCACATTCCACCATATCATCGTGAATGTAGGAGGGATGAACAGGGATGTAAAGTGCCAGGAAGTGACAAATATGAGTCCTATATATAGCCCCCACGTCTTTGAAGAGGGTTTGTGATAAGCACACATGGATTGGGGTTGTAGAAATATCACACATGCCAAATTCAAACATTCAAGTATGGGAGAGACAGACAAGCTACCATACTAGGGGTACTGTATAAATCCCTCACACAGAGTAGTACTGGTCAGTCCCAGTCCCAGTATTGATCCCTTCCCCCACCAGTTGATCGGATAATTACCATAAGTAGCCTTAATATGACTGATGTAACTTCAAAAAAACATCTCTATTGATTCATCTCTCGTGTACAACTAATTAATTTAGACCATCACTGTACACACACCTTCAGTATGGCAGTGTATCTGACAGTCCGAGTGGCTCAAAGGCTCTCTCATCGGAGCAATCGGAGAAGTTCTATTCTCCCCTGTGGGATATTTTTCATTTTACATCTTGAATGGTCTATCATAAGAATCACAGCCTTCATTACTTAGCTCGAAGTGCTGTCATGTTATGATATTAATTACACTCAACCAAGTCTCTTAGAGCTCTGTAAAATAACTGGGAAACAGAGAAAAGAACATTTCCCAACTCTTATGGTACAAACAACACACTCAAACTGACTTCATACAACCCAAAAACAATCAAGCATCCAAGTGATCTATTATTAATGTTTTTTGTCCACTTGTAAAATCAGAGATAAGAAGAAGAAAATAATAATAATATTATTCCACGGAAAAGGTGAAGTACCAGTAGTTCAAGATAACCTTAAAAAACATGCAGAGTAGAATTCTTGCAGTTTTTATGTTAGATAATGTGTTTCTAATAAAGATGGTATAAGTTTTATATAGGAAATTTACTGCAAAAAGAGACATAACTCTTGACTTTTAAAACATATCTTTCTTGGTATTGTAGTCATCATAATTATTCTCTAAATCATTAGAGAAAAAAGCATTCAGCGTTCAAATCTAATGCGTTAATCAACATAGATTGATACTTGTATGTTTAATATTGGCGTCATTTTCATCTTCATCCAAATACCAGTAGGCTGACAAAATGACATGTGCCTTCAAAACCGCTTAAGTTTCTAACACTACAACAGAAAACCAGCCTAGATGGAAAAAACCTGAAAACTAATGCCATAAGAATTCTCAAAACTACAAAGACACGCAAAACTTGTTAAAAAATAGTGTAAGAAAAAAACAACAAGAAAAAAACACTTTTGGGGTACAACAATATCATAAGAAGGGAGTTTTCACAATGACGGTAAAACACAGACATCACAATACAAGTTACACATAAGCCTTACCTATCTCACAAAACTCGCCGGTGAACTCTGTCCACGAACAATCGCACTTGGTCCCCTCCTCTCGTATCACACATATCCCGTTGTTCTCACAAGGGTTATTTATCAAACATTTATCGCCATCTAGTATAATTCCCTCAGAGTCAATCAATTTGGCGCCAATGCGGGCTTTTCCGCAATTACTGTAAAATAGGTTTCGAACTGAACCTCGTAAATGTTTTCCAAAAAGAACTTGTGGGTGTCCCAATGCTTTGAGATCGGAATTGTACTCAGATGGAAGCCCGCCGATAAATACAAAATTGTCCTTTTCACTCGAGTTCTCACCTTCTGTTATCCACATATTATCGATGTCATAATTAGTGTTTTCTCGTGTATATGAAAAATCGTCAACCTTAAGAGTGGTTAACCGACCATCACGTATGACATCAACGGAATGCCAGAGGTTGTTGTTCAGATTCTGCCCTGCTGACAGAGTGCTCGTATACCTGTTTTGTTTGAATTGCAAATGCAAACTTCCTCGAATAAGCTTCAACTCAAAATAATCCTGACCGTCCCCATTCATATAGAACAATAAGGCGTCCGGCTCCTGGGTCCGGAATTCAAAGCCAATTGACCCATTTTGGCAGGGAACCCAGGGGGAAAACTGTCCATAACTTGTGGAAGAGCCATCAAAGTCAAACGGATGGCACAGAGAAATGATCCCAACTAACACAGTTAAACAGTACTGTAAATACTTAATGACATTCATTGTTGAACATCCCATGTTGGCTCATTCATACATATAAAAATGTGATCTCAAATTAATTTTTCACAAGAAAAGAGTTACATGCAGCTTTTTACCCTGTACCATCAAAATGGAGCGATGAAAGTGAAATCCAGAAAGTCCATCACCTTACTGATCTCAGTGCATACTGTGTTATTTCATGCAATTAATCACAGAGTCCTGTAAATCTCTAGTCAACCTCCCAGATAAAATAGCTCACAAAAAATCAGCTGTAAATGTCAAACGGTCTTCAGTTCCTTTACAAGTTAGCCTTATGCACTCCACATGTTAAAAATCAAGTTAAAGAAGAGACACTGTAGGCTGCAGATGTCTCCCAAACATTTTCACCATAACTGCTTGTAGTCCTTTAGAGAAAACTGAGTTTTCCCGTGTTAGATTCAGCACACAGTCTACGATGCTCCATGTCATAAAAGGTATTGTCACAGCAAAGGAGACACATAACAATAATGTTCATCCATGAGCAAGAAAATTTAATGTGCAGATAATCCATTTACAACAAAACATGGCTGAACTCTAGAATGGTTATGTATAAGCTATATACCTAAATCCATGAAATCAATGCTTTTTCCAATATTGGGTCTGAGTTAGAATTGGTCTAGCATATCAGAGAGCAGCGAGCCTGTCAGATAGGAGGTAGCCAGCCTCACATTGCCATGGCGCAGGGAACCACACCGCTTGCACAATCAATAAATACCCTCTGGAGCTGCCGGTACGAGACACTAGGCTCTGGTGAGGTCCATACACTGCTGACAAATTTTAGTGTTGCTAAGAAACAAAAATCTGGCCAATTATTGCAGTGAAAACACTTTTTCATTGATTGCAATTTATCAGCACTTTCTGAAATTGCTTAGGACAGAATCCATTGTCATTTGTGCAAAACACAAACCAAAATTTTTCAATTACTTGACAGTAACTGTAATCAAAGGAGCATTTTTAATATTTGAACGAAAAATCAATATTTCGTGGTGGACATTTGCAATAAACATCAAGAGCTCCTCTCTGTCCAATCACTGTTACATTCCATGAAATCAACTGTTCAGCACTGCAGCTCACAAATAAAAAAGCCGTCATGGTATTGAAATAAATGCACGCAACTTTTTAAATATATACACATTTCAGATTAATAAATTACAAATCCCTACTTGAAAAACACAGAGTAACTGCGAAGTTACGCTCATCAAGCATGAGTAGGTGTCTGTCACAGTGAAATAAATATAATTTAAACATAGTTATTCCCATCTCCTTCTGAATTAGGGAGAAATCCCCCAGAACCGCTCTTCTCCAGCGTGTAAAGATAAGAAACAGTTGATAGTGTCATCTCTCTTCAGGTTCATTTGTACAACGGAGGGTTTAAAGTCTAGGAAACAATGGCTACGTTATGTGATGAAAACAACAATTCATTATCTTTAGCATGATTTTTCACCACTTATCACACAACTCAAACACGACTCTTCCGACTCATTCTGCATGCTGAAGTTCTCGTTTTACCATCTGTTCCGCATTTCCAGTTGAAGAGAATACCAGTGCTAGGCAATTACCTATAAAAATGATCCATTTTATCAAGCCCAGAATCATTTCACTCTGCCAGTCTACAAGGGGTAGGGGCTTTCCGAGTGGGGACATGCTTCTTAAGAAAGTGCCAAATGAACTAAATGATTTATAAACTGAGATAAATCAAGTCAAGTCTGATAAAACATTAAATCTTACTGAAAGAGACTTTTAACTCCATTTAATAACACCACGGTAAGGTTCAGTAAGTTCCGTTTCCCTGATGCCTCTATGATTCATACAGACACAATGGTTTTGTCTGTCGTATGGTTTATACTGAAGTTTTCAACAAGAGATTTTAATCTCGTAATACTGTACTTTAAATTCATATAGTTTTGTTTACAAAAAAACACATCAACTTTGTAATGCAGACATGCAAAAAACAAAATATGAAAGTAAAAGCATGTCTACATTATCTCTTTTAGTGTAAAATGATAACAGGGATGTATTGTTTTATTTGTTGTTGCTTGTTTATTTTATTTTTTTCTGAAAAAAAATGAAGGAATTAGAAACTTATCTCTAAACACATGCTTCAACTTTACAAAAAAAAAAGAAGATTTTTGTTATTTGAAACAAGAGAAAGGCACAGTGCACTGGTGTGCATCTTTAAATGTACCTTAAAAAGGTCTTTTCTAAATATTCTGATATAAACAGATATATGTTTGTGATTGAGAAAATATAATGATTGGTTTTTAAAACTCAATCTACCATTAATATCTGAAGATGACAGGTTCCTCTTCATATGAATATGAAACTACCGCTTGAATCACAATCTCCAACCACTGTAGAATCTAATGGAACAATCTGATCTTAACATTACACTTAAATACTTCTCTAAAAGATAGGGCCAAGTCTGACCAAGGATAAAGTAAGGTGGAACAAATTGTAAACCCTTTTATAACAGCACAACAGTGGTTTAACATAACAAAACAAAACAACTACAAAATCAAAGATCAATCTAGCAGTCTAAGTGCTTTCTGTATAAAAGTGTGATGGACTAACAGCCACAATCAATACATGTTCTATGCTATCTTGACAGTTTATAAATTGTATACGCAAATAATTTATGATTTTGTTTAAATTATAATGACCCTTTTAACTTCCTCTGCACAGATTTTATTTTTTGTATCAGTGAAACAATTCCAACTTCAAGACTTGAACCCTCTCTCCTTAGAGTCCAGGTTCAAATTCCACATACAACACTAATAAGCAGTGAATAATACTTCAATTCTTACATTTGGTAGAGATGAATTCCTACATTCATCGTGTACATTATGCAGATGTATTATTATCTTAACAACTGACAATACTTATATATTTATATATTTAAAAAAGATGAAATTCCCGTAAGTATTTATTGTTACTTAGCGCTAAGTATTGAAGGTGAAATTCAAACCCGATACCCCAACTTAAATCATGTGCTCCTTTTATATTTTATGTTCTTGTATATCCATTTCATTTGTTGTAACATAAGGCTCTTAACCCTTATCCTGCATGAACCGTAAGTGCTAACCTTAGCCATCAGTAAAGAGCCATGCCAGCCTGTACATCCATGCAGGCTGGCCTGGCTCTTTAGTTTTGGCTGACCAACTTCAAGTTTTCATCTTGTTATCCCTAAAATTGATAATGGACAGTTCTAAAAAGGAAGCTGGCTAAGTCCATTTGAGAAATTCAGCAGGTTAAGGGCTAAAACTTATTTTATGAGGTTTGTCATTATTTTTATACACACACTAGCATTATGGCTAAAATAATATTTTAAGGCTGATTTTGAGTGATTGATGGCTAATATGTATATAAATGTTTTTAAAAAAGGAAAGGCTTATATATCACAAAGGAGACTTGCTAAGTTTATATATCAAGAAGGAGACTTGCTACTTTTTATGCAAGGAGGGACTTGCTAATTTGTATATCAAGGAAGAGATTTGCTAAGTTTTTGTGCAAGAAGGGACTTGCTAATTTTGTATATCAAGGAGGGACTTGCTAATTTTTATATCAAGGAGGTTTGTATATCAAGAAGGGACTTGCTAATTTTGTATATCAAGGAGACTTGCCAAGTTTGTCCATCAAGAAGGAGACTTGCTAAGTTTGTATATTGAGAAGGAGACTTGCCAAGTTTGTATCAAGAAGGAATTGCTAAGTTTGTATATTGAGAAGGAGACTTGCCAAGTTTGTATAAAGGAGACTTACTAAGTTTGTTTGCTAAGTGTTTGTGCAAGGAGGGACTTGCTAATTTTGTATATCAAAGTAAGACTTGCTTAGTTTGTTTATTAAAATGAGTCTTAGGATTGTGAATCAAGAAAAGACTTGTTTGATGTATGTAAAATAAAAGGGTTTCTTATTTTGTATACCATTGCATGACTTGCTTAGTTTGCATGAAGAAAAGACTTGCTAAGCTTTGTATCAAGGAAAGACTTAAAAATTTGTATGTAATGAAACTTGCTAATTGTCTTCATCCAGGTTTTTTTGGTTTGTTAGGTTTAATATCCCATAAACAGTACTTAAGTCATTCGGAGACTGTGTCTACTTGGGATAGATATAGTGCTGCCACACTGTAGTATCATGCCACAAACAAGTGACATGATACCACACCCAGTCACATTATCCTGACAACAAACCAACCAGTCCTGTAACTACTCTTATATGCTTAGTGCCATGCAAGGAAGCTATACCAGTACCATTTTTTATGACTAGTATGTCGTAGCTGGGATCAAACCCTTGACCTCCCACTCCCGAGATGGACGCTCTAATCACTTGGAAAACGGGGACCATCTGGGCATCAAGATAAGACTAGCTTAGTTTGTTTATCAAAAAGAGACTTGTTAAGAGCGTGTATCAAGAATATACTTGCTAAGTTTTTGTATCATGACCATTAGTGATACTTCATCCAGCACTTCATTATCATGGTGTCAGGTTATGGTGTCCAAGTCTGTTTTATGTATTGGCTTCATTTACATCACACATCACAACATCAACTTCAAATACAGAGAGGGATAGGTTTATTTGTATATCTTCCTTTATTAGTTCATCACTATTGTAATGCCCCCGCATCGATAAATGGGGGGCGGGGCATATTCTATTTGGTCCATCTGTTTGTTTGTCTGTCTGTTTGTCAAACTTTAACTTTGACTGTAACACAAAGGTCCTTCAACCTACAGCCTCCAAACTTCACAGGTGCAAGCACCTTGATGAGCTCTATCCACCAGCTGCCCTTGACATTCAAATAACCTTGACCCCTATGGTCTAAGCCCCTCCACGGTGGTATGACGTGCATTTGAACATAGCGCTTGTTTCTTTGACAATAATGTAATCAGCATGAAGACATCTATCCAAATCTCCTTTCCTTTAACCCTTTTCCTCATGAATATTCATGCAGAAATTTATAACCTGGTAAATTTACAGAACTTAAATGGTATACAAAACAATGGATTTTTCTTTAAAATGCAGAATATGTAGAACCATAGTTATAATATTGTATGTGCAAACAAAGGAGACCCTGATCAGATTCCTGGAAGAAGCTGTCTTATCTATAGGTATGCTATTTGCTCTAAAGCATCAATACGCATCTATAGGAGGTAGAAGGTAAAAGGTCACATTTTGCATACAAATTATCATTTCCATTCTAAATCAATTCCTTCATAGAGCTTGACATGAAAAAGTGTATGGTATAATATATCATATATACCAATTTAAACTCCCCCCCCTCCCCATTTGGAAAAGAAATATTAGGCAACCATTCAAGGAACTAGAATTACATAGAGGCATCCAGTCCTGCTGACTTAAGCTTAAATAGTTGAACAAAGCAATATCCGTATTTTATCCATTGAAAGCCCGAAGACCACATGAGACATCAGCATACATAATATGAAAGCTGATGAGCCCTTCTGGCTTTCAATGGACGATCTGTTGAGTAAATGACATTTGTGAGCTAGTGAATTTCAAAAGTTTATTTTTTCAGTCTAAGATTAATTAGGGAAAATTGCAAAGCCTGAAGGCAACTATATGGGGTTATACAAGACTTCAATTCTTTGTTATTTAGGTAATAATTTTATGAACTTGAATACATTGTAAAGCTGAGATTATTTAATGTGTTTATACCTAATCAATATGGTAATCCAAAGTCAAAGGGATGAAGCTGAAAACTCGAAATAATGATTATTTGGATTTATGAAAATTGTTTTCAAAACAAAAATTGAAAAAATGTTTGAATTACAAACTCTGGAGTGAATTTTTTCTTTGAAATTGCCAAGAAAAATCAAAATATAAGAAACACATCAAATGATGTGGAACCAGGTTTTCAAAGGGCGCCCCAGGCAACCAGACTGCTGTTTATTTCCAGTCCTGCCGTAGAAGCAAACATGACACACAAAAATTGACGACCTTGTCACCCAAACACTTAATTGTTTACAAGTCTTTTTTTTTTTTTGAGCCATTCGTGTTAAAAGAACAATGTGTGTTTTCTTCTAGAATGTTGATAACATCATAATTCATTGATGACAAGATAATATGCTTGATAACATCTTAAGTACAGGGAATTAAGTCAGGCACTGCAATTTTATAAATGTTGGTGAAAAGGTATGTCCTTTGACAATGAGGAAGTTAAAACTATTTTTGTAACAGTGGCCTTGACCTTGACCCTATTGACATGAAAATCAATCCCAACCTTCCTCTTCCTATGAGGTATCTACCTACCAAGTATGAAAACTGTATTTCAATTCTAACAGGAGATAAATTGATGGAAACGACCTGTTTGATGCAAAGCTATTTTTAGTTACAGTAACCCTGACCTGCAATACAATTCCAATATTCCTCTTTCCATGAGCTATCTCTTAACTAAATACGATCATTATACTTCACTCCTAAAAGAAGTTATTTGATGGAAATAAAAATCTATTTTTAGCAAAAGTGACATACATTCAATGCAAAACTATTTTTAGTAACAGTGACCTTGACCCTACTAACCTGAAATTCAATCCCAATCTTCCTCTTCCCATAAGGTATCTATCTACCAAAAATGTTCATTATACCTCACTCCTACAAAAAGTTATTGACGGAAACGAAAATTCTTTTCTTAGCGATAATGACTTTGACCCTTTTCACCTGAAAATCAATCCCAACATTTCTCTCCCTATAAGGTATCTACCTACCAAGTATGAAAACTGTATCTCAATTCTAATGGAGATATTCAACGGAAACACCTGTTTGATGCAAACTATTTTAAGTAACAATGACTTTGACCTTGACCCTATTGACCTGAAATTCAATCCCAATCTTCCTCTTCCCATAAGGTATCTAACTACCAAATACAATCCTCATACCTCACTCCTAAAAGAAGTTATTTGACGGATACAGAAATTCTATTTTTAGTAGCAGTGACCTTGACCCTATTGACCGTTTGATCAATCTCAACTTGCTCCTCCTATAAATATCTACCTACCAAATATGATTATTTTACCCTTATTCTACTAGGAGATATTTGACAGAAACCACATGTTTGATGCGAAATTATTTTTAGTACCAGTGACCTTGACCCTATTGACCTGAAATTCAATCGCAATCTTCATCTTCTCATATGGTATCTATCTACCAAAAATGATCATCATATCTAACTCCTAGAAGAAGTATATTATTTGATGGGAACAAAAATATATTTTCTATCAATCCAAACCTTTCTCTTCCTATAAGGTATCCACCTACCAAGTATGATTACTTGACCTTAATTCTAACAGGAGATATTTGACGTTTGATGTCCGCCTGCCCAATGACGTACCCCATCCTAAAAACCAGGTTTCAACTTTGTTGAAAACCTGATTAAAAAAGGAGAGAAATCGAGACTGAAAAAAAAAAAAGGAATTGGAGAGGTTTTTGGTTAACAATGTTTGGTTTCAAAATTAGTTTGCGCAACATAGTTTTGGTAGAATTCAAGCCAGTTCTTTGAATGAATATGACCACTCCTGGGGGTACCTGTCACTAGAAATGGAGTTGCTTGCATGAGGGAGACCTGTGGATATCTTCACACATGAAAATTAGGGATACCATCTTCACCAGAAGATTGATGACAATTGACCATGGAGAATTCCTTGTGATTAATCAAGCCAGAGGTCATGGCCAGGATGTGAAGGTCATGATTTCCAAGGTCAGTTATCCCCTCAGCACCAAGGACCACCAGTTTACACTATGACCATTTAGACTCCAAATCAGACTGAAAGAAACCTCAGGCTTTAAGAGCATTTTATTTATCAGAAATAGTTTTATACTATAGATTTTTAAAAAAAATCTTTTTTTTGTTGAGATTTTAAAGTCATCTAAATGATACTCATTTTTTTTTTTTATATCTGTACCCATTGAAGTTCTCAATACTAATGTATGATCTCAAAATCAGCCTCAAATATCATATTAAAATACATACTAAGAGCAATGGCCTTATTTTGAGTTAGACTTTTTTTTGAGATAGACTTATGTATATTTGAGGACTTACAGACCTACTTCATTCATAGTATTGTACATGGGTGTGAATTTACCACCACTAAATAGTGAGCATTTCCTATGATAGTCTTTAAGATAGAACTTTGCGCATACAAATGACATCTGAATGAAGACAAACTTGAAAGGGAACTGATAACTGCTAAAAGACATAGAAGATTAGAGGCCCTGTATATAAATTAATGATAGCTTCACAGAAATCATTAGAAATCTACTCAGAAGTAAATTAAAAATATTGATGTAAATGAAAAATATTTACCTATGTATGATATCTTAATAATTATTTGAAAATCTGTTTTAATATAGTATATTATCATCTTTTTTTTCATGAATGCATTTAATATTGGTCCCATCCCCATGTCCCCTATTACTGGGAGGTAAACAGGTGTTTTTTTTCAACATAAAAAAAAAAAAAAAAAAATCTTATTAATTTGTGTCAATCAGTGCAATTTGGTATATTGGACTTCTAATCATATCTGTAGATCTATATTTCTGATTCTAAGAAATTTGGGCACTGTCCAAATGGAAATGGTGAACATGCAGTGAACAGAACAGACTGATCAAGTGGATTGGATTTTATAATGATTTCAAGGTCATTCCTCTAATAAGTCATGTTGCAAAGGATTGTGGGTACAGGAGATCTACGGTCAACCTCCGACATTCCTTCAGTGGATGAGATTAATGCACCTTTCCAGTAAATGTTAGAAGTTAAAATTCATGCTCAACCTTTCCCATTCATAGCTATGTCAATTGCTCACAAACGGAATCACAAACAAAGTTATGTGTTATTTTATGAAAACCAGGATAAAAATTTAACATTCAAAATAATTAAAACAAGAGGGCCATAATGGCCTTAGGATTGCTGACCTGAGAACCAGGTATTAGTAGGAAAAAAAGAAACAACAAACATCTTATAATATTATGGAAAATGGGCTCTATCCCCTGCCAGCCGTATTTTTAGAAAAGGATCCAATTAATTTTAACAGCCTTGATAGAGAGTAACCCAAGGCTTTGCCCCCTGGTGGCAATGTTTTTTGACCGATCCAAATATGTTTTAAATGTACAATCTTTGTAGAGAGTAACCAAGGAACATCTGTACAAAAATATTTTAAAATCAAGTCAGTACTTTTGGAGGAGAAGATTTTGAAGTTTTGATATTTTTTCCCCCTTTTAATTGCTATGGCAACCAGATTTTGGCAAGGAATATAATTTTTTGAACAAATTTGAAAGAGGACCACCAAAAGAACAGTAAAGTTTTATGAAAATTGGCCCAGTAGTTTAGGAGGAAATGTAATTTAAGTTAAATGTTGATGACAGACAGCAGATTCATCGGTCACAATGGCTCACCTTTGGAAAAAGGTAAGATGAAAAATGACACATGACCACCAGCTGGACAATATCCAAGTGAAGAGTAAATTATTATTTTCCATTACGCTAAGCCGCAAAACATTAAAATCTGTATTTCTGTAGAACTTCAGTAGAATGTTTATGAATCAAATAAAAAATACTGCGAATATGTGTGTAAAACATCTATGAGGTTTCATTTGCAATCTCCCTTCCAAACTGCATGTTGATGGAGTTGGATGCACAAACCCTATACATCATCTTTATCATGCAAGTTAAACCATTAAATCAATAGAATAGTGATGCATTACTTTTCAAACATAACCATATAATTATAATGACAGAAATCTCTACTACATCTCGCCAGTTCTGGCATTAAATCTATTAAGAAAACTTGTCTAATTGTAATTTACTTGACATTCATAGCACCAATTTAAATGTCACCATTCTGTCTTTCACTTATTTTCTTTCCCAAAGGACTGGAAATACTGAGGAAGAGATTGTGAGGAAGTCAACTAATCAAACTTTATCCAGTAGCAGGATCTTGAACATCGTCGATCACCCCAGGATGACTTATTCCGTCTCACTACATGACATCATGCCATAGGGAAATAGGCAAGCAAACTGTTGTAATTTGGTAGTTATTGATTAAATATTGACCAATGAAAACATGACTTGTAAATGCAACACTCTTTGGCATAGAGGCTTGAAATTCATGTAAACAATCGGTGTCCGGCCGCTGTATAAAGCAGTTTTCATGTTTGGTTTTAAAAACATGATTTGACAAATGAAATGGCGTAATTTATGACACACCCTAAAACAACCAAATTCAGGGCCTATAGATGCCCTATTGATCAGCTGTGGGTATTCGATGATGGAAATTGAATAGTAAACCTTTACTTCATGTAGATGTGTCTTGATGTCTTGTCAAACAGAGCTGACTCAAATCAGACATTTCCTCCGTTTGTACCTCAGATTTTGAAGTCTGCATGGCAATAAATAATTCATTATTCATGTACCATTTAAAACTTAGTAAATAAATATTTATTAAGTAATAAATTTGTACATGCATATTCATCTGGTAAATTAGGTAAAAATATGAGGGTTGTTCTAAAAGTTTTGGGACAAGTGCCTAACTTTTTAATTAGTATGGTTTATATTAGAATAAAGTTTTCAAAGTTGATACTTGGATATATTTTGTACTTAAAAGAAAAAATAATACAAATTGCACTGATGCAAAATCTACAGCAACCTCTGGTAATGTCAAGCTAGGAAAATAACTTTTCACATGTTTATTGGTCTTTAATGAGCACATAAGCACTGCTTCTGCACCCTTTTGTTAAAGCCTATATAATGTTATGGGCTGAAATCTGAAGAGCAATAATTTTTTTTGCAAAACCTGTAATAATGCACTAAAAAGGCACTATTTCATTAAGTTTTGTATATTGATAAACAAGATTGTTCTTTGAAGCACATGCTGAGGCATGACGGAAATAGTGTGATGGACAGACAGATGGACAGACGGATGGACAGACGATGGAAGAGTGATCCCTATGTGTCACCTCTGCTTACAGCAGCTCTCCATGATCATGGACACTTATGGTAAAACTAAATTATATGAAGAAACCAGCATACATGTATATAGTTGGTTCATTGTCATCAAGAATGATCCTTTGCACAATATTGCCGACCACTCCAAGATCTGGACATCTGTGCACAATGACAGGAAAAACAGACTAAGTTAGGTTGAGCAGGAAACAATCCATAAAAATCCCTAAGACGGATTTCAGGTCATACTTTGACAAGTGGATCAATAGATGGGAGAAGTGTGTATCATGCAAAGGAGAAAATTTGGAAAAAATTTAATTAAAAGACTGGCAGTGGCCGCCTGTCTTTATGTAGCAGTTCATGTAAACCAAAAGCAGGCATTGTTTATTTAAATTACCATAACCATTTTCACCATCCAATATTCCTCCATGCCCAGTAGCTTAGCAATTCATTGTGATTATAAGGTCATGACCTCCTTTAAGGTGTGCAATTTATGAATGGCACCTCCAGATCATTATGAAACAAATCAAAGTGCCCAAGGAACTGAGAAACTGCTGGTGGGGCTATCATGAAATAAAGAGTGAGTTCAGCTGACTTACTACTTATATCAAGAGTTACAGGAAAACATGTAGAGGTTTTGGTGTCAATTACTTTTGCCCCTTATCATGCTAACACTTGAATTATACTTTTTCACTATGTAAATCCTTCCGACAGTCTCTCAGCACTTTGATTAGATGTGTCAGGAAAACCTTGCAAATGCCATATTCCCTTCACGAGTTAGGTACGCTGCTTAACCTTACCGACATTGACAAAGTGACTTTGGATTATGCATCAGTGTATTTTTTATCACCTTTTTCTTTTTGAAAGTACAAAATATATCAAAATATCACTTTTTGTGTTACCTGCCTTAAGCAGAGGTGGCACATGGGGACCACTTTTCCATCATCTGTCTGTCCATCCATCATGCTTCAGCAGGTGACACACGCGTTCCAGAGAACACTCTTGTGACAATTTATTCCTATATCCATATCAATAAATAAATTACGAAACTTAAAAAAAAATCTAATTTGATATACAAAAGAAGTGCATTGTTCATTAATCTCTCGTTCAAACATGTTTTCTGAATTAAAAATACAATGACTGGGGCATTCATTTCTAGAAACACTTTGTTTGAATTTTTTACCTTTTAGTATTCAGATCCAATTTTACATCTTAAGTAATAAAGGATACAGCAAAACTTATTTCCTCACTCTGTATAAAACCCAGTTTCAGACTAACTCATATAACAGTTAAGGCTTTCATATTCAATCTATTCATTAACTGCTGCAAATAATGGAAATTTCAACAAAACCTCCTGAAAATACAATAAAATGACATTAAACACCAATTTCAAAGCTTCTCAGGAAAATATTACAACCTGGAGTTATCAGAGAAAACGTAAATATGAAAATGAAACTAACTAGCTATAAACAAGAAAACCTGAGCAAACTTTTTTATTAGCCCTTTTATTTTCAAGAAGTTTTATTGAAATTAAGTGACTTAAAAAATCCATTTTAAGTTACTTGTATTTCTGCCAAATTGTGTCAATAAGTTTGCTTCATTGTTCTCAATATACACTTAACGAAATTTGTAAGTACCCCAATTTCAAACTTGTAGAGAAGATATATTTTCCAAAACATATGCTCAGTAAATATTAAAATGTGCATTGGCTCAATCTGTTGTCTGCTTGAATAATTTTGATGCATAATCAACTCTGTGAAACCAATTTTCTTTGAAAGCTATAGAAAACAAAAAATCTGTTATTTTGAATACAACAAATGCTATAACAAAACTTTAGTCAGAGTACATGTACCTATAAGTTTCGTCTAGTATACATAAAATTTATTTCACACTATTACATCAGGATTCCTCATCAGTTAAAAGTTGTTTTTTTTGGTCAAAATAAACCCTTAAACAATGATGCTATTATATTTCAGATTGTAAAATAAGGGGTCCACACAGATCCCATGTAACACACAGAACAGCAATATTCTGGGAAGTGTTACAGTGCCATTCTTTTCTGTTACACACATATCCATCAATTTAAAATAATCATATTCATCAGAAATCTCTGAATGGAACTTTTAGCTTTACATGTATATTTGCAATTTTGCAGTTTTTTTATTGATAATTTTTGGATCAGCATTTTATTTTATGATGTTGAGAAATTGTTGTTTACGCATGTTGTAATATTTTGCTGTAATTCTAGTAGTATACATTTTAATGTTCTTTTATGTGGACCATATGGAAGATTGGTTTATACTAAATCAAAGTTATCCACTTTAAATACAGACTTTACTAACGAACATATATCAGGCTTTCTTCAATCAATCAAAGGCATTTTTTGGTCGCAATAAAACTTTTAACAATGGTGCCACACCCTGCAGTAACAAAGCGTTACCTGTACGTATTTGAAACTTATTCTTTATAGTTTGATTTATTAGCAGATAAGATTTTGATTCCGTATATCCTGCTGGTGTAAATAGTTCAGCATTCTCTGTGGTAATTAGGGATTTTGCAGTGGAAGTCTGCCTTGTTATACAATACAATTGACTATCACAACCAATTAGAAGATATAAAACAGATTAATTTGCAGGATTTTATCTCCCAATTAGTGGGCATTTCTGTAAAACAATCATCAGTTTCACTTACCTCTCCCAGGATTGGCTCATAAATTTCTCTCTAATAGACCTTACTACGGTCTATCTTATTCCATGTATTACCACAAAGGCATGGAAAATTTTATGACAAAATGATGACAAACATGTGGGTACCATCTTCACTGACTCCTCTTTTGCCTTGAACTGTAACAAGCTGAATAGAAGTGAACGATACTAGAAATGAATGGCACACACGAAAGTCAAGTACTTTACATGAAAGCATGACTTTTTGCAGTCACTTCATATTGTATTTATACATCAGATGTAATATTGCTTGATCAACTTTGTCATATTTCATGCAATGTCACTAAAATCATGACTTGTTTGAGTCATTTTGATTGTGTTTTTTTATACTTTATTTTAAAAAAAAGTTCTTCATGTTGGAGAAAGCCAACACAGATTAGCATCAAGACACAACTTACCTCATGAAAATTCATGGCTAAATCTGGCTAAATTTATGGCTTAAATTCATGGTACATCCACTAAGACACAGACAAGTACATATGCCAGAAATCAAATACCACAAGAGGAAAGACATTGTTTTATAACTTGTAAAAATACTGATATTGAAGATGAATTTCATTTTACTTGCATATATATGTCCATGTTATGCTGATCTTAGATTAACCCTTTCCCTCATATAGACTGGTTTAACCCTTTCCCTCATATAGACTGGTTTAACCCTTTCCCTCATATAGACTCATTTTGACACACTCAATAGGTACCACATAAAGCCTGATCTGCAGAAAACCACAGTTAAACCTTACCAAATTTAATTACAAAATCCTCATTTCCAGACCACTGAGGAGCAGTGAACAGCATAAAACCTGATCAGCCTGCGAGTTACTGGTTTTATGCTGTTCGCATAGGTCTTTTCATGGTGTCCTCTATGAGGGAAAGGGTTAAAGAAGATTTAAGTATGAGAAATACCTTATTAAATGTTGAAAGATAAATTATTAGTTCAACCTCCGAGATTTTCTTTTTAATTTTTTTCCCCAGTGTTTGTATAATGTTATGACATGCATATGTATGATTTATTGTAACACAAATATACTGCTATAATTTTTATACATTGACAATATAATGTATAAATATATATGTGTTGGAATCTATGCACTTTGCATAAGTCTTAATAAAATGTCTGTTTTGTTATGTTCTGTTTTTGATGAATATTAATTAACCGGTCTGAAAGGAGCTCTCTGATTTGGGTGTGCTTGCTAATGTTTGCTGATTCATCAAAATGAAGCTGAGAAGTAAAGCTTAAAACCGAGATAATAAGCAGGCAATTATTTAAATGAACCTCTTGCATAAAATGCTTTTGATACTTCATCTTCATCTTAGAAACAGAGGGTTCCACACATAAAAGTAACAAATGAGGACTTGAAATTTCCGTCAGATACAGTTTACTGCCACGAAAATAACTGACAAGAATACACTTATGAGGACAATGGGAAATCATCAATGTTTTATTACACAGAAATCACAGTAATGTGATCAGGGAAGAAGGAATACTGAGTGAGAAGGGCTGAACAAACTACGCTTCTAAAGAAGATCTTGACACAATTTTTAGAATGTGAAAGTATCAAATTATAAAATGAAGCTTAGTATATTGAGAGGTGTGGGCTGACTGAAATTTTTCCATCTTCTTTTCTTTCTGAGTGCACTTGGAACAGTTCTTTGGTCGGCCCTTGATATTCACACCAGAAAAAAAAACAATTAATTAATTTCATTTTGCAGGTGATTCAAGTAAATTAAAGCCTCTGTTCAACTTAGCTAAACACTTAATTTCAAAGGAAAGACATTTGGCTATAGACTGAAGATATTTACTTTTGTTTTGGCGTAGTCGTCAAACCTCACCTTTGACCTTTTTACAGATGATTGCACAAGATAAGACCAAGTCAACATTTAAATGATTTTCATAAATGCCCATGCTTATGGAAAAAAAAGTTTACACACATTTGTTTGTCGAGATGACAACTTGCTTGTATTCATAAAAGCATTAACAATGATTGAAGGTTTCATTGATAACTATATAATTATACATGTAGTTGTTTTATCAAAATACTTCTTTTAGATGCACATTGCTGCATGTTTCTGGTTATAAACACATTTGCAGTATCTGTCTGTTACACCATCTCCATATGACGGAAAGTTGGTTTTAGTGCGCTTTATTACAATAAAGTTTACTCTACTGAACGTAGTGGAGGCAATGCTTTACATTACATAACCGTTTTACAACCTCAATACCTTAAATCCCCATCAGAGCTGAATATCTTTTTAAAAAGATATTTCTTGTTTTCTTTTTCTTCAGATCGATTTTGATCAAAATTTTCACATTTATTTTCCAAATTTGACAGTTTGGTGCAAAACCATTGCTTCTCTTTTTATAATTAGTTGCTATTATTTTGCACCAAATGCCCTTAAACATGAATAAATAAAACGTAAAACTGCTAATCAAAAAAAAACATTATTCCAAGCTCTGAATCCAATTTGCTTACCCTTCTTTAATCAGAGACACCAAGAGAAAGAAAGTGCTCAGATATATAGATGTAACTAAGCTGAACAGAACACCAGTCTTAAATTTGTCTGTGCATTAATCTGAAAAAGATGCATCCTCTGAATTTCTTATACAGTTTACTGATTGTTGCAGAAACATGTTAAAATCAATAGAAATACACATGAAACCTTAAGAGCTCAGTAAATTACAAGTTTATGGTATTAAAATAGAGAAGTATCTTAAAATTGGACAGTTTCATTGCACTCAGCATGAAGAAAGATTCAGATCGAGGGGCATTGATTATTTGTAAACTGTGCGATGACAGTATTAGAGGTATTGTTTGTTTGTTAGCTAGTTAAGTCAGTCTAAGGTCTTTAATGCCTGGGATATAATGATGCCACACTGTAATATCATGTCCTTGACAAATGGCTTGAAGCCATATGGAAAAACTCATCATGGCAAGTGGCATGATACCATACTTTGCTGCTAATTATCATACCATTCTAAAAACTGTATGATACCACATTTGTAATACTACATCATAAACAAGGGGCATCTTACCACATGGAAATTCCCCATTACTGACAAATGGCATGATATCACACCAAATTTAATTACACACCATTTTATAAGCAGTATGATACCACATCACATTAATATCCCATCACTTACATGTGGCATGATACCATATTTAGTCACACACTAACTATGAGCTGCAGGAAGCTTAACCCTTTCCCTCATATATACTCATTTTGACGCCCTCAATAGGTATCATATAAATCCTGATCTGCAGAAAACTACAGTTAAACCTTTCCAAATTTATTTACAAAATCCTCATTTCCAGACCACTGAGGAGCATCGAACAGCATAAAACCTGATCAGCCTGCGAGTTACTCGCAGGCTGATCTGGTTTTATGCTGTTCGCATAGGTCTTTTCATGGTGTCCTCTGTGAGGGAAAGGGTTAATGCATACCAATACCACTTCATACAAGATGACCATGTATCAGATCCACAATCCCCTTCCTTTTCAAATGGTGTATAGTGTTATGTATATTTGCAATTACTTGTAAGGTATTCTGTAGTAACCTCCCTTTGACTTCTACCATGCTAAACGTTATTTTTCACATTAGGCTGGAACTTCAATCTTTTTGCTCAAATTTAGACGGGATGCTGTGATCCATGCAGTGACTTTGAACCTGAAGGTTGGAGTCCTGCTGAGGACAAGAAATATTTTAGACTTCTCAGTCACAAAGTACTGTATGGTCAATCTCAGAGAAGAGGGATGCATTTAAGAAGTTTTTTTAAAAAAAAGAGTTAAATTTTAGACTTTTCCTCATGAATATTCATGTACACATTAATGACTTCATGAATAACTTCAAAACTGATTTTTCTTTGCCATGCAGACTATGAAGAATCTAGGCTACAATATTGCATGAGCAAACAGAGGAGACCCTGATCAGACAGCTCCTGGAAAAACCTCTAATCTGCGTCTGCCCTGTATGTCAATGTATCAGAATGTATCTATATGAGATAAAAGGCTAAATTCAGACAAAAGTCTACCAATATATATAAGCAACTGGCTATAGTGACCTTGTAACCTGAAGACCAGATTTCAAAACCTCTTACCTCAGATTCATGTTAAGAAGCTGACCTGATGCTTTGCCTCCGTCAAAGGTTCATAAAAAGCAATATCTGTTAACTGGCCAAAGATACTGCACTGAACTTCAATCTTCCAAATTCCGACACCAACGGCCAATTATTTGATTGAATTATATTCTTTATTTGCCACTTTGTCTATATCTACAGACTACCCTTCAAAGTCTCCCCTTCAATTAATAATTTTTGATACAGAAGTTCTGGGCATTTTTCTTAAAAAAAAAAATCATCACTTTTATTTTCTTTGAAGGAGATATTTCTTTCTAAT
Organism: Solen grandis; assembly: GCA_021229015.1. Classification (NCBI taxonomy): domain Eukaryota; kingdom Metazoa; phylum Mollusca; class Bivalvia; order Adapedonta; family Solenidae; genus Solen; species Solen grandis. The sequence goes on along the minus strand of CM037783.1, from coordinate 62,627,583 downwards.
GTAATTTTGCTAAACCTTCAGATTTTTAGTCTGTGGAATTGTCTCTTAGTTGATCAGACACATGAATCACCGAAATATGTCTATAGTAATCTAACTCTGTAGCCAAAAACAAGATTTATGCATGATTTTTTCCAGTTTTTGGTGTAAATTTTACTGCATTGATGCACAACAATTTATGAAGAGTCTGTATAAAATAAAAAAGGAGATATCACTTAAATTAATATCGCTGTAACACTGGGCTTTGTCGAACAACTCCCATCTAGCTTTCAAATCCATTTTCAGTAACATGAGTGATCCAGGGATGTGTTCATAAGAAACATTTTTTTTTCTGGATTTTTTAATTAAGACAAAAATTTAGGCAAGAATTACTCATTTTTGATAAGTACCCAATAAATAACTAATGGTAAAGTCCTTGTTGAAGAAAGGACAAGTCCAATTAAAAAAAACTAGCATGGTGAAGGCTTTATTCAGCACTGAGTTGGAGGAGTTGTAGCCTGGTTTGGATATTATTCCTAAATAGAACAAAAAATGAAACCAAACACAAATGATTATTTTAAAATTAACTGACATTTTGTAATTATTTTCTCTTTCATAACAAAAATCTCTTGTATTTACCAATTAGACTTTATTTACTTTATCATCAAAAGAATACTACATAAAGGATTATATGCATAATTATGATTATCTGATAGTTATCAAGGCCACTCAACTTTCCATTAATACAGACTGTATGACATCAAAGGCATGAAAGAAAACTAAATAGATATTTAATATGTTGTCCTTGGAAATAGCAGAATAAATTTAAATTATATTTACATTTTATATGCATTTTTTTTAAATATGATACCTTGTTTTCAATTAATATTTCCCCTACAATGCCTTGACACCACAATTTAAATAAATATTCATGGCATTCAGAAGAAAATTGTTTGCTTCGCACTGCTAGTGGCTTAATGTAAGAAGGGCCGTAACTCTTAAAACTTCAATGATGGAAACTACCAATGTTAATCTGTGCAAGGTTTTAGACTATTCCTTTATGCTTTTCAAGATACTGAACTTTTTGCAAAAAGGGACACAACAAAAAGTGATGATATAATTAAGCACCTGGATAAGCCAATGTGCATGATTTTCATATTATTAGTTTTCCAAAAGTGACTTTACAGTAACTGTTATAATTACTTCATTTAAATGTGTTTCAGCTACTTGATCAACAAAGCAGACCTAAATCATGTCTATTTATCACAGTCTGCATAGCAAAGAATAATTATTTGTTTCATTATATCATTAAATGTTCAATATGTTAATATTCATCAAATCATAATTAACAAGAACTATCAATGAAGACGATGAATACCAACAGATAGTGCTTTAATTGTCTCAGTTACTGCAACCATGTTAGAGACAGTCTTGACACAGTTGAAGGATGATTTGATACACTTATACATGTATCACAGACAATAAATATTCAATAACAAATAGAAAATTTTCAAGAAATATGATAAGGGCCAATATAAATGCTGTGCAGTTAAATCTAAATCTGACAAATAGTAGATAACAAATAAGCAGATAAAATATATTCAAGAAATATGATAAGGGGGCATAACTCAGTGAAGATTGAAGCAAGCATGACATGCCAACAATATGCACAACAAGACTTGGTAATCACAAATGTAGTTAAGTTAAATCAAAATTATATCAGCGGTAGCTGAGAAATAGTATGGATAAAATATATTCAATAAATATAACAAAGGGACATAACTCAGAATCAAGCTGATCATAACATACCAGAATACAGGTTTAATGTGAAGTAAACAAAATTAGGCTTGTGTTACTTTATAAATATGGTGAAAGCTGATCATGGTGTGCAAATGGTATGCTCAACTTGGCTTAGTACAAAAAGTCTTGTAAAGTTTAATGAAAATCTAACCAAAGGTAGCTGAAAATAGTGCGACACATCTTGTCTACAGACGGACAGACAGATGGACTGACCAACGGGTGTGACCCAGATATAGCCTCCATATAATTTGTATCTGGGGGTATAATAATTTAAATATTCATGAGGTAAAAGTTTAATACTTTACACACACACACACACACACACATACACACAGTTTAAAGTATTCCTGATCACAATAATTATTCAATGGTCAAAAAAGGTTTTGAGAGAGATAAATTGGCAACATGTATGACAATAATACATATTTAAAAAAGAAATAGTATTAAACAAAATAGATATATCATGCAAGCTAAAAGTGCCTAGGTACGAATTAGTCTGGCATCTAAGTGAGGTGTTTCAACTTAACCTGTCTTGTTTTGTGAAGTGAAGCAAATATTTAGTTTAAATTAGGCAGTCTAGACTCTTCAATCGAAGTGTCTTTTTAAAGAGTCATATGGAAATCATAATATTCAAAATGACATCCAAGATGGCTGCCCGACTATGCATTATGACAAATAGCAGATTTACTGACACCCTCCCACCCCCCACATTTGCATGCAGGTGAAGATATTGGGAACTAATTAATTGGACATGAAGCATATTTGTATAATTAAATTTCATGTGTATATCAAGTGAATTTGAAACAATTGTGTATGACAAAGCAATTGATATAAAGATGAAATGGGGCCTTTAAATGGCCTTAATGAGTCGCTCAATGACCCTGCTGCCTACATGCAACCCCTGCCCCCTTTGGTATCAATTCATGAATCCCCCACTCTACTATTTACCAATGTATTTTGCCATCATGTTAAATGACCATAATTATCAAATTTTAATGTAAATGAGTTCTTTTTGATAGTGTATGACCAACCTTATTTTGTGCCAAAAGATAAAGTAAACAATTCTGTCTAAAATATCAATCTTCCAAAACAGTCTTTCCTCGGAAACATAATAAAATTAGTCATTCTGTTTATCTTCAGGATAAACAAAAGTTTTTAAAGCCTATTTTGCACTTACATAATCTTTATGTTTCTTGTACATCAATTTTATAGAAAGTAATGAAAATCTCGGAATGCAATTTTCAAAACAATATCTTAAATTTACATATAAAATTTTCAATACATCAGCATTGCCAGGGAAACAAGCAATAGATTCAAATCCACATCACAAAGCAATTTCATCTGGATTGAGTTTCAAATAATGTAAGGGAGACAATTCATACATTCCTGATACAAGAATGGAAACACAATCCAAACAACTTTAAAGCAGCAGTATAGGGTCTTCACAGAATAATTGATCTGTATTTTCTACAGTTTAAAATATATTTATCTTTTGAGTAATTTATTTTTGATTGAAAGTTGTCTGTCATTTTTTTTTTCTTAAACATATAAAACAAAGCTACCTCAAAGACAAAATGGTGAACATATCAATTAACTACCAATTTATTCTACTATATAGAGTAGTTAGTGATTGATAGAGAATCAAATACAGAAAAATAATTAAACCATTAGGGCTATGTACTTCTGCCCTTAATGGCGGTATGGATAACTTTGCTAGTAAATATCCAACTTCATACTGGAAAACGGGGTAATCAATCAAAATGAAATAAACTTATTCCTAGAACTGATCAATGTCACAACAAAGTTAATTAACCATTGGTGATAATGATGCATAAATTTCTCATTTTCGGAACCTTGTTCTATTCCTGAAAACCCAATTAAAATGCATGACACGAAATAAACACTCACAGACAGGAAATACAATACCTTTGAAATGTTTCTGCAACTTTTCAATGATGTTTTCTTCTCTTCTAATGCACCATTATGTAGATGAATTACAAGAGACTTTTGTTTGAAGTCAAGTGAATCAATTTCGCTGATCCAAGAGACAGTCATACCTGACTCAGAACAAATGATTGACACAAACATGCATATCCTTTCAAGTTGACTGGTCTGAAGGAATACAAAGAAATTGTAATCAATTAGAAACAAAATCTTTGATTATTGTTTTCATTGTTAAAAAAACCTAGCCACAATACAGGTATGAGTTGGCATCTACAGCCTCCTGGATGCAGGACAAATTGATTATATGCCAAAACCGACATATCCCCCTACCAATTGTTTAATTGTCAAAAGTTGAACAATAGAACGTACTCAAAGTCCATGTGAATTTGATTGCTGAAGTTTCAAACACCTTTTTATTGGTTGGACAGTTTTTATTATTTACTTAAGGCAGGCTGGTGCTGAATCAATTGCCATTGAAGCCCTCTGAGCAAAACGTATTTTTGCGCAGTACATTTTTGTTTAAATGAAAGCATTAACAAGAATAAAAGTATTGCAGAAAAAAGACTCTCCTGATAAGATTTTATGCTTGTAATAAATGGAGGGTGCCATATTCCAATGTATGCCAACTCCAGCTATAAATTTATGGTCATGAGTCCAAGTTTTTGCTAAACTCTGTAGCTGTTTTCTGAGTGCTAAGTACTGGTCCACTGCATATCAAATATCATTGACTCAGTGTTGGTCAACTACAGATCAACTATGCATTGACTTGGTGCTAAGTACTAGTCCACTACAGATCAACTATGCATTGACTCAGTGCTAAGTACTAGTCCACTACAAATCAAATATGCATTGACTTGGTGCTAAGTACTGGTCCACTACAGATCAATTATGCATTGACTTGGTGCTAAGTACTAGTCCACTACAGATCAAATATGCATTGACTTGGTGCTAAGTACTGGTCCACTACAGATCATTATGCACTGACTTGGTGCTAAGTACTGGTCCGCTGCTGGTCAAATATTCATCAACTCAGCACTAAGTATTGGTCCACTACAGATCAAATATTCATCGACTCAGAACTAAGTACTGGTCCACTACAGATCAACTATGCACTGACTCAGTGCTAAGTACTGGTCCACTATAAATCAAATTTCCATTGACATAGAAGTACTGGTCCCACTACAGATCAAATATTCATTGACTTGGTGCTAAGTACTGGTCCACTACAGATCAAATATTTATCGATTCAGCACTAAGTACTGGTCCACTAAAGATCAAATATTGATAGACTCTGTGCTAAGTACTGGTCCACTACAGATCAACTATGCTTTGACTTGTTGCTAAGTACTGGTCCACTACAGATCAAATATTTATTGACTCAGCACTAAGTACTGGTGCACTATAGATCAAATATTTATTGACTCAGCACTAAGAACTGGTTCTCTACAGATCAACTATGCATTGAACTGTAATCTTATGACTGATCTTCAACATGCAGACTGACACTGCCCACCAAATAATATTCATCAAAAATAGGCACAGCCAGCAACATCAGAGAAGGAAAAAGATATTTTGTTTTTTTTTGCATGGGGGGTACAAAAACTGTTTGTCTACATCAAAGATTTTTATCATTTGCAGGAAACTGAGGTCTGTCGGACACTGATGTCTGGTATATCATCAGAATAATTCATACAGATACATTCAAAGTATCAAATACCTGCATCAATATACTGGCGACAGGGTTTGTCAAGCCATCCTATAATCTCCCCCATTTACTCCAGCACCATATTTTCTGGCCATACAACTGCAGAACTACGAATATGTCACTCCGCCTTCTCTAGAGACCTTGATTGTAGTCTGTACTTTAGTTGAACATTTTGGATAGGAACTTGAACGAACACGCTGTTTCAATGCGTTTCAGACACCTATATCCATCATTTCAAGGAATGAATACTGCAAGTTCTGCAAGGTTTCAAGATTAATGAATTATGCAGCCAAAATGCCATTTTCTTCTTCTAGCTCAGGCTAAACAAGTTGTTTGTGTAATGTAAAAATGTAGCTTAATAAATCTTTTTCCTAGAAATCGTTACATTTCAGAGTGGTATCTAAGTCCTGGGAGTCAATTTGTAGGAAACACTGCTATTGTTCCTATTGATGCGCTCTAAATTTGATTCCTTGTCATATATCAAACAGCTTGCATTTAACATCCCATCAACATTATTAATTTACTTTTTTTTTAAATTTGAGCACATCATTTTTTTCTTTTATAAACAAGAGGGCCATGATGGCCCTGAATCGCTCACCTGATTATAAATGAGCAACATATGTTGAATTCTTCATACTGACCTACTTTTTGACCCAACATGACCCACTTTCGAATTTGTCCAAGATTTTGTGGAAACAAAAATTTTGACTAAGTTTCATAAAGATTGGGCCAGAAATGTGGCCTCTAGAGTGTTAACAAGGTTTTTATAAGATTTGACCTACCTACTTTTTGACCCCACATGACCCAAATTCGAACTTGACCAAGATTTTGTGGAAACAAAAATTTTGACTAAGTTTCATAAAGATTGGGCCAAAAATGTGGCCTCTAGAGTGTTAACAAGTTTTTTTTAAAATAAGATTTGACCCTGTGACCTACTTTTTGACCCAACATGACCCAAATTCGAACTTGTACAAGATTTTGTGGAAACAAAAATTCTGACCAAGTTTCATGAAGATTGGGCCAAAAATGTGGCCTCTAGAGTGTTAACAAGTTTTTTTTTATAAGATTTGACCTCATGACCTAATTTTTGACCCCCACATGACCCAATTTCCAACTTGTCCAAGATTTTATGGAGACAAACATTCTGACCAAGTTTCATTGGGCCAAAAATATGGCCTCTAGAGTGTTAACAAGCCAAATCGCACATCGCACGAAGGGCAATCACAAAAGCTCACCTTGAGAAGTTGTGCTCAGGTGAGCTAAAAATGAATATTCAAAAACCCAAATAACAATTTGTAATTATTCCATCAGCATATAGTAAAAATATTTATTAACTAAAATATTTTAAGACTGACGAAAAACAGCATATTTAAAATTTGCACTTGTCGAGTCAGATTCTAAAATATAAATACAGGAGAGAGATGAAATTCCCGCTTCCTCCCACAGAAATAGCCACATCCACCACCACCTGTACGGTGACTTGTGATATTAGATCAGTTGTGAAAACTTCTGGAAAGACATCTACAGACAGGAAGATGTCAGCGCATTAAATATAAATGCCAATATATGTACATTAAAATTTAATAATAAACAAGAGAGCCATGATGGCCCTAAATCGCTCACCTGAGAACCACTATTCTAAGGGAGCAATCTTGGTTGTGGGTTACCCAAGGAACATCTGAGCCAAAACATTTTTAAATATGGCCAGCAGTTTTGCAGCAGAAGTCTTTTTGAGTTTTCACTGTATACGTTTAAGAAAAATTAGCCCCGCCCCTGGCAGCCATGTTTTTTTTATGGATCGGAATCATTTTAGCAACCTTGGTAGATAGTTACCCAAGGAACATCTGTACCAATTATGGATTGGAATAACTTTAGCAATCTTGGTAGAGGGTTACCCAAGGAACATCTGTACCAAAACATTTTGAAATCTGGCCAGTAGTTTTGAAGGAGATGATTTTTTTAAAGTTTTCATTTTTTTTCTGTTGCCATGGCAACCAGAGTTCTAGATGGATCAAGTTTATTTTAGCAACTTTTGTGAAGGTTAACCCAAGGAACATCCCTGCCAAGTTTAATCATATTCTGTCCAGTGGTTTAAGAGGAGATGTCGTTTAAAGATTTCACTATATACATATAAGGCAGATTAGCCCCCACCCCTGGTGGCCAGGTTTTTTTATGGATCGGAATAATTTTAGCAATCTTGGTAAATGTTTACTCAAGGAACATCTGTACCAAAGCATTTTGAAATCTGGCTAGTAGTTTTGAAGGAGATGATTTTTTTAAAGTTTTCATAATTTTTTTCTTTCTGTTGCCATAGCAACCAGAGTTCTACATGGATCAAGTTTATTTTAGCAACTTTTGTGAAGGTTAACCCAAGGAACATTCCTGCCAAGTTAAATCAAATTTTGTAAAGCCGTTTCAGAGATGTCATTTAAAGCAAACTGTTGATGACGCATGATGCTTGACGGATGACAACAGAGGACGGACGCAGGGTGATCACAAAAGCTCACCTGCGCACAACGTGCTCAAGGTATAAAAGTATAGTAAAAAAGTATAGAGAAGAACAGATAACAGAATGCTTGATTATTCCAGCACCTTGACAGAACCAATGAATCCTTACCATGGTGGAAAACAGGTTCATGTTCACAATTCAAATATAATATCTTGCTTAGGTAAAATCAAGAAATTATTAACATGAAAGCCAGTGCTGACCCAAATGCAATGAGGGACCACAATGGCCCTATTCTATGATAGTTGAGCTAATATTTTCTTTTTTTAAGCTCACGTATTCAACTGAATACATGTAATTCTTATATTTCTTCAAAACTCATCTTTTATCAAATTTTCTATTTATTCATTTTTCCATTTTATTATTTATCTGTACATACAAAAGTTAACACTGAATGCATGTGTAAAATTTCTTTTTCACCCCTTTTTCCATTACTTTTTTTAAGAAAATGTTCAACATTGTATGTTCTTTCCATCTCTAATTGATCTAGTTACTCACTAAATCAATTCAATTTCACAAGCAGTTTCATTCTCTGTAAAGTTGCGTAACTTTGAAATCCCTTAGACAATTGTCAGGACCAAACACTAGAAATGTTAGGGAACCTGGCTTGTGTGATGAATCCCAGGTCTGATTCTTGCTTCCTTGTTCTCAAAAATACATACGTATGATCTAAGACTTAAACCTGAGTATCATACTCAAATGCTTACTGAAACTAATGGGCAAAGTTTGAATCTGGACATGAATATCATACTCCAGTTACATTTTTTTTTTTGAGACATTATGGTGGCTGATCATCTAGAAACATTTTTTCTTAGTTTTCTAAAATAAAAATACAAACTGAGAATGATATGCATTAAGTAATTGTGAAATTAAAAAAAACCCATCAAAATCATGTAATGTGTAGCAATTAATGACTATAAAAAGGAATAATTCTAATCTAGGACTTGAATCTATATATGACCAACAATTACATATGTAATAATGCCTATTTGCTTCTTTCATAGTATTTTTCTATTATAATGTACACAATGACTCCTAAATACCATTTTTATACCCATTTCATATTGAGTGACAGTAATTTGCAGGCAATTCTGTTTTATAAGCTTCAATATTCATAGAAATAAAAAGACAGTTTATCACTAAGAAAACAACAACAACAAAAACACTGAAAAAAGAAAGGCTTTTTATAGCAGAGTATCTGGTACAGGGTATAACCCAGCATCTTGTGGAGCAGCACTGCTGCAGTTATCTCCCTTACACTAGCCTCTTCAGACTCCGTCTCGGGAGTGATCAGCTCTTCAGGACCTCTAAACAATCCTTGGGCACTTCTCATTGGATAAAAAGGCTTCAAATTTGATTGTTATGAAGACATTGTGGATTCTCATTTACAGAGACACACAAGCAATTAAATTGAATGAAATTCTGACAGTACTGTGTGTTTATGTTTTCCATTTCGGCTGCAGTTGAGAGACAGGATTATGAATGGCCTTCAGAGGGAAGTCACGGATTAAGAAAATGATAATTAAAGTGAAAAAAATTCTGAATTTTTGTCCCGACAAGGATGGATTTGGACAGAAATGAGTCATGTTTGTATTTTTTATGTCCTTGACAAAACAGTTCACATTCTCTTTTGTATTGCATGGTCTCTTTCTTGAAGTTCTATTTTAATAGGATCACACACTTGAATATTTCTTTTAGTTGGGTTGAACATCCTATCAACAGTATTTCAATTATTTGGAGACTATCAACAGTGTTCAGTCATTTGGAGACAGATTTAGTGCTGCCACACTGCAGTATCACATCGAAGACATGTGGCATGATACCACACCCAGTCACATTATCCTGACACCGGGCCAACCAGTCCTGGAGCTACCCTTAAATGCTGAGTGCCAAGCTTTAAAGGTACCATTTTTTACGACCTTGATATGTTGAGGTTATGGATCAAACTCACATTTATCTCAATGATAATTAATATTTTAGATCTCTTTTATGTTTATTTTTAAGAATCAAATCCTTTATTGCTCTCAAAACAAAAATACTCTTCTGTAATGCTTATATACTGCCACACATGGGTTATTGCTGTGCTGTCATATCTTGGTATTTCAGAAAAGGGCTGCAAGAATTATTGTAAAGACTTTGACACACCATCATAAGAGCTTAAAATTTACTGGACTAAAATGGTTAAACATTCAAGATAGGATAAATTACAACAAAGGCACTTTAGTTTACGAATGATTGAATAAATAATATCCTTCTTATCTATGTAACTTAATTCAGTATGTTGATCATGCTCAATAAACATAAAGATCATTATCAAATAATCTACGGAAAGTACTTAAACCATGTGTAGATCTATTCTGTTGAAGTCTGTCTTATTCAGGCCCAGAACTTAAGAATATCAGCACAGCTTCCTCTATTAATCAATTTAACCCTTTCCCTCATATAGACTCATTTTGACGCACTCAGTAGGTACCACATAAAGCCTGATCTGTCTTAACCCTTTCCCTAATATAGACTCATTTTGACGCACTCAGAAGGTACCACATAAAGCCTGATCTGCAGAAAACCACAGTTAAACCTTACCAAATTTAATTACAAAATCCTCATTTCCAGACCACTGAGGAGCAGCAAACAGCATAAAACCTGATTAGCCTGCGAGTTACTCGCAGGCTGATCTGGTTTTATGCTGTTCGCATAGGTCTTTTCATGGTGTCTTCTATGAGGGAAAGGGTTAAAAGTTCTTATTTTCATTGGAAAATCCCAGATTGAGACCTTTAATTATACATGTACATGTATTATGGTTTGAGGATTTTTTTTTACTAGAGGCAATAAGTCATTTTTATCTTAATATTTTTCCTTTTAAATTTTTTTTAAATATATTATAAATAAAGACTTAATTTTTACTAGATAAATTGTATGACATTTTCTATCAAATGAACACATTCTAAACTTTAAAGGCACACATTTCTCATTTACAGCATTTATGAATGATGAATGACATTGGGAATGATGAATGACATTAAACATAATTTAGATCCATTATAACACACACCATTATAACACTCCCCAATATTACACACTCCATTATAACACTCTCCAATGTTACACACTCCATTATAATACATACCCCATTAAAACACTCTCCAATATTACACACTCCATTATAACACATTCCATTATAACACTCTCCAATATTACACACTCCATTATTACATACCCCATTATAAGACTCTCCAATATTACACACTCCATTATAAAACACCCAATTAAAACACTCTCCAATATAAAACACACTCCATTAAACACACACCATTATTACACTCTCAAATATTACACACTCCATTACAACATACCCCATTATAAGACTCTCCAATAATACACACTCCATTATAACATACCCCATTATGACTATCTCCAATATTACACACTCCATTACAACATACCCCATTATGACTATCTCCAATAATACACACTCCATTATAACATACCCCATTATGACTATCTCCAATAATACACACTCCATTACAACATACCCCATTATAAGACTCTCCAATAATACATACTCCATTACAACATACCCCATTATAAGACTCTCCAATATTACACACTCCATTACAACATACCCCATTATAAGACTCTCCAATAATACACACTCCATTATAACATATCCCATTATGACTCTCCAATATACACAACATACCCCATTAAAAGACTCTCCAATAATACACACTCCATTACAACATACCCCATTATGACTATCTCCAATATTACACACTCCATTACAACATACCCCATTATAAGACTCTCCAATAATACACACTCTATTACAACATACCCCATTATGACTATCTCCAATATTACACACTCCATTACAACATATAAGACTCTCCAATAATACACACTCCATTATAACATATCCCATTATGACTATCTCCAATATTACACACTCCATTATAAGGCAAACACCAATATAAAATGGTTCAGACTATGGACCCTAAGTCTTGTTTCTTTGTTGGATTTAACGTCCCATCAAAAGTATTACAGTTATATCTACTTGATACAGATATACATGTATATAGTTACGTTTATGTGGTACAGATATAGTCCATGTAGCAGGATACCACACCCAGTCACATTACTTTCTGTAAAGCCCTCGGTTTCACATGTATACAATAGTATATTATAGTTCCGACTATTCCGTGATTTGAAATAAACATTTAAACGAATCAAGCTTTCCCACATGACAACCGAAAGTTTAACTTAGAACACATGTTCATACTTTAGTTTACTTTAAATTGTGAAATAGTCTGAACTACATGTTGCTGTATACATGCTCATGCAGCCAAAGGCTTTACTTCAATATTGCCCCTAATTCTTCACTAATCTTGGATGACGGCACATTATCCTGACTATGGACCATCCGCCAACCAGTCTTTAAAACTATCCGGTATGTATAAGATCTGTATGTACATAAAGAGGGCCAAACAAGTATCTACCCGTACCATTTTGAATCACTAGTAGTAACTTGAGCTTGTTCCTTGCTGATGTGCAGTAATCTAACAATGCCTCAAGAGTGGAATCCATGTATTGAAATGTATTAGCATTGTTACTACCTAAATGTCTCCAATAAATTTAGCGCTTTTTTATATAAGGTACAGATGAGACTTTTATTTCGACATTGCGAGTCCTGACATTTAGTATGTCTCGGCATACTTTGAAAGTCCAAACTTTTTTCTCTATTAATATATATATAAAATCAATTCTTATCTCAACACTTTGGATTTCAAATATTTTTTATATCTCAATGTATTTCTAAGGTCCTGATGGGTGAATTCTCACCTGAAACAATGTGTTTATCTCGACACATGCCAACACTCTCATGGAGGTGCAAAAATTCTGTATCACCGAAGTAAGTTTCACACTTTCATTAATTTTGTCCTCAACCAGCAATTAGTATCAATTACTTCAATAATATGTTGCAAACTGTCATGTTTGGAATTCCACTGATTAATGCGCTATGCAATTAACCCTTTCCCTCATATAGACTCATTTTGACGCACTCAATAGGTACCACATAAAGCTTGATCTGCAGAAAACCACAGTTTAACCTTACCAAATTTAATTACAAAATCCTCATTTCCAGACCACTGAGGAGCAGCGAACAGCATAAAACCTGATCAGCCTGCGAGTTACTCGCAGGCTGATCTGGTTTTATGTTGTTCGTATAGGTCTTTTCATGGTTTCTTCTATGAGGGAAAGGGTTAACAGCAAGTATACATAGAAACAGGTATTTGACATCAACTTAAACAAAACCCAGTGTAGGCTATAATATATGCTACATGGATATAAAATCAAGCCGTTTTCCTAGGTATATATAGGACCTATAAGGACAAATTGTATCAATCATGAATGATTGTTTATATATGATCACATGTTTCCAGGTAAATGTAAATTCATATGTTGACATACGTATGTCTTAACATAAAAATAATGATTTTCTTGATCTCAAGATAGCAAATCAATCAACTGTATTATAATTTAGTTCTTCAATAAGTATAATGAGCTAGGATTACTTTATATAGATAATAAGGGATTACTTTTTCAAAAGGCATGTTAACCCTTTCCCTCATAGAGGACACCATGAAAAGACCTATGCAAACAACATAAAACCAGATCAGCCTGTGAGTAACTCGCAGGCTGATCAGGTTTTATGCTGTTCACTGCTCCTCAGTGGTCTGGAAATGAGGATTTTGTAATTAAATTTGGTTAGGTTTAACTGTGGTTTTCTGCAGATCAGGCTTTATGTGATACCTATTGCGGGCGTCAAAATGAGTCTATATGAGGGAAAGGGTTAATACAGTCCAACTTGTATTATGTGGTAATTCAGGGTTTATATCAAAAGCGGTCATTTAAAACAGGTGTTTTTTAAATCCAGGTGTGAACTAAACAGACTCATTTCCAAACTTCTTTTATTTACTCTATATTCAAAATTTTACATGAAATTAAAAAGTAAATAAATCTCAGATTTAAAATTACTATAAATCTCAAATCAAAAAGGTTACAAAAATAGAAAAATTTAACACTAATGACTTTTATACGCACATATTAAATTCTTGAAGACTTTTCTTTATATATTAATGTGTGCACAATAACATGTTTGTCTAAAACCTGAGTAAACTCTGAATAAAATGCTGTTGTTTCATGGCACACTGCCAGTGGACACATTTGTCTGAGAAAATAAAAAAATAAAACTTGTCAAAACACAGACAAATCCATACACAACTTCAAAGATATGTTAACTGACAATTTGTGACAAAATTTTGTGAACTGAAACATTTGACAAAGTCAGCTCTCACATTATATAGTTGAGTCTGATAAAGCTGCTGACAATGAGTGTCATAGTGGGCATTAGGAAATAGCGTAGGTGGTTGTTGGTTGCATTAAGCAGACGGCCATTTCACAAAGTACTTTTTTTTCTTCAAAATACATCAAGTTCTAAGAGGCTTACCTTTAACCCTTTCCCTCAAAGAGGACACCATGAAAAGACCTATGCGAACAGCAAAAACCAGATCAGCCTGCGAGTATCTCGCAGGCTGATCAGGTTTTATGCTGTTCGCTGCTCCTCAGTGGTCTGGAAATGAGGATTTTGTAATTAAATTTGGTAAGGTTTAACTGTGGTTTTCTGCAGATCAGGCTTTATGTGGTACCTATTGAGTGCGTCAAAATGAATCTTTATGAGGGAAAGGGTTAAGATGGCTTGCAGTAGGTCTTTGGTTCTGTGAGCTCTTCCTCTGCTAGTAAAGCTGGACACTGACAACTATTAACACCAGCACAACAACAAAGAGGTTAGACTGTATTTTAAGGTAATCTTCCATCTTTGAACTTTGATTATGGTCCATCAAGTGATCATGGTAATTTTATAATATATGCAAGCCTTTATAGACTTTGAGCAAAAGAGCCTATAACTCTAGTCAATGGATGCTTGCCTAGTCTTTTTGAGTGTTTGAAGGACCAGGATTATAATGTAATGATGAATGGATTACCTTAAGCCAATCTGAGACAAGCGAGCTATTACAGACATAATTAACCCTTTCCCTCATAGAGGAAACCATGAAAAGACCTATGTGAACAACATAAAACTCGCAGGCTAATCAGGTTTTATGTTGTTTGCTGCTCCTCAATGGTTTTGAAATGAGGACTTTATAATTAAATTTGGTAAGGTTTAACTGTGGTTTTCTGCAGATCAGGCTTTATGTGGTACCTAATGAGTGCTTCAAAATGAGTCTATATGAAGGAAAGGGTTAAACCAGTCTATATGAGGGAAAGGGTTAAGGTACCTATTTGACTGCACAACAGATGATATCCCATGTCTATGAAGGCTTGACTCTTGATTGATTTAAAACCTTGAAGTGACAGTTCAAAGAACAGATCCTAACAATCATTTCAATGTAATCACTGTCATGACAGAATCTGATTTCAATTTAATAGGTGAATGCTTTAAATATTGTATTCATGTGGCAAATCTACAAATGTGGAAACAGAACAGGTCTATGAGTGTATACTTACACACTTCTATAAGCCTTAATTACTCAGAAAACATGAACCGTGGGTGTCTTTTCATACTTTGATTTCATTGTCAAAAAGAAATGAACATAATTCAAGGGTTTTGCAAGGTATTTCCATCAATACAGCTTCATAAAGTCCTTGGGTATGGCTTAAAATCTCGTTGCAGAGGGGCCAATATTAACTGTTGACATTCTTTCACACGCAGGATTTTCCAATTAAGCCTGATAACACACACTCTTTCCAGCAATCACAAGTTTGGTCCAAAAATATTGGTTCTCTTGCATCACAGCCTGACAAATTTCTCACAAACCGTTGCATTCTATTGGTCCAAAAACAGTCTTTATCATTTTTCCATTTTATTTTGTTGACTAATTTTTAAGTCTATTTTTGTGTTTGTGGTGTGCGTTTTGAGAAAATATGCGTTTTAACCATACTTGTCAACAGTGAAAGTGATTAATACACAAGCCACATTGGGAAACTGTCAAAGTTTATACCAGCAGACATATCTAACACCAATCAAATTCAGTTTTCTATTTTTAGTTACAGATACCTTGACCCAAACCGGTCCAAATTTATAATTATTTTACCTTTTGTGACACTGACAAACTACTCCAAAATTTCAATGGGATACCATTGTCAGTACTTGAAACCCAAACAGCTTAACCCTTTCCCTCATAGAGGACACCATGAAAAGACCTATGCGAACAGCATAAAACCAGATCAGCCTGCGAGTAACTCGCAGGCTGATCAGGTTTTATGTTGTTCGCTGCTCCTCAGTGGTCTGGAAATGAGGATTTTGTAAATAAATTTGGTAAGGTTTAACTGTGGTTTTCTGCAGATCAGGCTTTATGTGATACCTATTGATGGCGTCAAAATGAGTCTATATGAGGGAAAGGGTTAACAGTGCATGCTTCCAATATTCATGTAGCATTAGGATATAAGAAGTTGGAGAAGGAACTCATTTTCTGATTAATGGATTTTTCAGCCCGTCAGAATATAACTCGAGCTGCTATTGTCATGGTGCAAATACCCCCCGCATGCCATTTTGTCACAGGGATTTTAAAATTACACAAATGAGGATTACAGTTCTGGGGCACTGCACTTCCCTTCAGTGAGATCTATTCACATATGAAGTTTCATCCTGAAACCTTTTATCCTTTTTGAGTTATGGTCCAGACAAAAATTAAGTATTAAAAATTACAAAGGGCAATTACTCTAAAAATATGCACATGAGTTATGGTTCTTGTTCACTGCACTCATATCCTCAATGAGATCTATCCACATATGAAGTTTCATCTTGATATCTTTTATAATTTTTGAGTTACGGCCCGGACAAAAATTAAGTAAGAAAATTTACAAACGGCAATACTCCAAAATTATGCGACAGAGAGTTATGGTTCTTGGTCACTGCACTCCCCCTCAATGAGATCTATCCACATATGAAGTTTCAGCTTGATGCCTTTTTTACTTTTTGAGTTATGGCCCGGACAAAGAAACCGACAGACGGACGGAGGGCCGGCCAGGCTGACAAGCAGAATCCAGTATACCCCCCTTACAACTTTGTTGTGCGGGGGGTATAAATATCACTTTTGAAGTTTCTAATAAATAAAGTATGGCACTATTCCAGATACTTTTCGAGCACCCCTCGTAGTTGCTGGATTTAGGCACCCCCAACCTCAAATCCTGGATGTGCGTCTGATTTGAGATGCTTTGTGAAATAGAGGCCTGTTTTCAGTCTGACCAGGGGCAAGTTGCCCACACAAAGTCTTGCAATGTCACATATTCTTGATTTCTTTGTGCTAATATAGCGAAGAAATTGTTTTCAAGATGGCATCTGATGTAGACAATATTTATCTTCCATTTTAAACAAATATCATTCTGCAAGATTAAGCAAATAACCCATGCATTTAACCAGCATATGAACACTAATTTTATAAATCCAAACAAAAATGACAAACATTTTGTTTTTCCACATTCAATGAGAATTTTAGTAATATCTATTCTGAATATGAAAATCCAAAAACTTGTTGGCCATATTTGTTTACCATGTTACTGTGAGAGGCACTTTTGAAGAGTATCTTCCTCTGCCTAAAAAACTATTTTTGCAACATCCGGTTGCATACAAATCAAGTGAAAAGTACACTGAAACTCACTAAAACTATTTGTGTGTGCAACTCGCCTCAGGCTTTGCGACAGTTTACCATGGTGTATGATGTTACAGTAAAACTAGGTCAACTGTATCCCCAACCCCACAGTCCACTAGCAGACACATGGACCAAGTCCTATACTGTCAGTGACTGCCTGTCAAATGTGGAGAACTGACCTGGAACCATGAAACTCTACACCTAAAGAAGCCGATGGCCGACACCTTCATCTGTCCCATGGGATATCTCACTCACAACTCAAGTCACGTTATGTAATCTGGCTAACACTGCACTAAATATTTTTCTCACTTCTGAATTCCCAAATTCTGTACTCTTGAAGATTGAATTCCATTTATTAATATTGATCATTTAATACAAATTCCTAGCATCTTGAAATGGAAGACAGACAATATTTGAGTTATATTTTCCAAAGAAAATGTGAGATAATGTGTATGCAGTTGAATACCATACATTTTTTTTTTCTATTACAAATTTCCTTTACTAAATTCATTGCTCTGGTGAGTAAATCATTTTTTTAATTAAAACTGTGGCCAGAGTGTTAAATTCTATTTATAGTGGTCTTGCAATTTTTAGAGGTCAGACGGATTGGCAAAAAAAAACCCTCAAAGAATCGCCGTAGTTAAGGAATCAATACTTAAACACATTGTGTTTTCTTTAGTTATTAGTGTTTGGTAGTTTTTTTAAACATGAAATATGTTTTGCAATTAGAAAGAATACCACAGGCATACTAATTAGCCTTTTGGGTTAGATTAAAATCAATTCTTTAAATTTTGTTTAATATACCAATCATTTGATTGACTTAGCCTTTTGAGTTAGATTAAAATTAATTCTTTAAATTCTGTTTAATATACCAATCATTTGATTGACAACCTTTGTTTTAGTCTCGTATAAAGTGGCGATACGTTATTTTTACATGCTTGGAATAAATACCAACTATTATGCTTTGTTCTTTTTGATCATGTGCAGCTCTCTTCTTCCTGTTTTTCTATCTACCTTTCTCACAAACAAACAAAATTGGTTCCTTTGATGATTAATCAGGAGGGCCCATCACAATTTGCTACAAGATCAGATCAGTAGGTGCTAAAATGCATTTTACACAGCCATGTTGATATAATAATTTGCGTACTAACTCTCTAGAGGTTTGATGATGTGTGAAAACAAATACAAAGCCATCTCAGTCAAGGTTTTTATCATAGCAACAGGTGGTCATAGGGGGCATGGTTGCCAAGGACATACATAAAGAATGATAACGACTTTCAAGAATCGCACAGAAATTATATAGGATATACTTTTTAGAGACTTGTCATGGAGCTCGAGGAATCTATATCGCATGTTTGAAGAATCGCCCTAATATTTATATAGAATAAGAAGGGCTAAATTAAGGGACTGAGCTTGTAGCTCGAGTCATTGCCGGTATTCAATGAATCGTCCCATTGAGGAGACCACTGTATTATTTTAAGACATTTTCTAGTTTTTAGTGGCTTCTTACTCAGATTGGTGTGGCCTTATGGATAGAGAGTATGCCCATAACTGGCTGGTCAAAGGTGCATCCAAAATCAGAACAAACAAAACTTGGTAAACTAGAATGCCCAAGGGCAACATTTGAGCCCACAGCCTAAGATACACCTTTCATCCATAAGTTTGGCCTTGACCTTGTAGCTATTAGGACCCAATATTATTGCTAAATCATCTGAGAATCCTTTAATCCACCCGAACAAGCAAAACCATAACTATAATAATTCACCTCTTGGTGTGACCTTGACCTTAGAGTTAAGGACCTAACTCTTGTGCGCGACACTACATCTTATTAAGGCAAATAATTTTTTAATTATTGGAATGTTATATAAACATCCTGTGACCTATGTCTAAGGTACAGTCTGAACAAGCAAATCAAGCACCATCCCCTTTGAGTTCCAAGTGTGACCTCGACCTTGGAGCTAGATATATCTCCCTTATTCCTGACACTCATCACATAAGGGTAGTTCCACGACTGTTTAGGTAAAAATGGTACTGGTATAGCTCCCTTGCTTGGCACTCAGTATAAGGGTAGTTCCAGGACTGGTTTGCCCGGTGTCAGGATAATGTAACTAGGTGTGGTATCATGCTACATGTCTACAACGTGACATCACTGTCAGGCAGTACTTATATTTCTCATGTAGACTAAACCCCAAATGACAGAAATATTGTTGGTGGGGTGTTTAAACCAATAAACAAATAAACAAACAAAACAAAAAAGGGAAAATGCAGATTTATAATCAGGAACTTTTAATTCATTACTTTGTTCCCTTTATCAGCCCGGTCTGTATATTAAAGGCTGATAATAAAGCATTCTAAGTGCATATAAAAATAGGAGGTGGAATGATTTTGTAGTGAGCCCTTGATTTAAGATGCTTCTATTTTAAATTTAAAAAAATGTGGATTAAATCTAACGCAGAAAATCTTCAAAAAGAATATTGAATAAGTAAGAATTTAGAATTCTCTTATAATTCCAAACAATGCATCTGATATTCACAGACATAATAACAATGCAAGTATATATATATATCTATATACACTGACAAAATTTTCATCTGGAAAACAAGGTTCAGGAGAACCTAAAACTTAAAATGTGGGGGAAATAAAAGAATCTGCTTCAGGCAAGCCCATCTATCTGCCTGCAATGTTTTATTACCATCACAGTCAAAAACAAATTGAACACCAGGGTCCCAGGCTGAGGTTCTGGCCTATATACAGACATATTGATGGTACAATTATGTCGCTGAGAAACTTGCGGGCCATATTTGCAGGAGTGGTTGCATCATTCCACGGTGTGTACATTCTTTTCATTAAATTTGAAACCAACACTGAATTATTGTTTATAGATTTTAAAGGGTCTGGAAACACAGACAAAAACTATTGTCACAAACTGTGGTGCACGAAAAAGGAAAACACAATCATAGATCAGTCATTGTTGCTACTTTCTACTCTATCTTGCAAAATCAGCATTTGTCACACCAAACAGTTTGATTGATCTGATGATATACTGCACAAACCTGGAGAAATTCAGAGTTATATCATAATGGATCTTTCTACTGCTTGAAGGTGAATTCAAAGTAACTTACAGGCTATCCAATATAGTTACATTAGGATAATAGGTAGTCAATGGTTGACCTGGTTTACACAAATAAACTCATGGGTTCAGTGGGATGGTGCACTGGCCACTACAAAAGTATGACTACTGTTAGGTTAAAGCTCTTTAGTGAAGTGTCTACTGTGTTGGTCTGTGCTGATACAGGAGTAATCAGGGCTCAACCCTTAACCCTTTCCCTCATAGAGGACACCATGAAAAGACCTATGTGAACAGCATAAAACCAGATCAGCCTGCGAGTAACTCGCAGGCTGATCAGGTGTTATGCTGTTCGCTGCTCCTCAATGGTCTGGAAATGAGGATTTTGTAATTAAATTTGGTAAGGTTTAACTGTGGTTTTCTGCAGATCAGGCTTTATGTGGTACCTATTGAGTGCGTCAAAATGAGTCTATATGAGGAAAGGGTTAAGGAGGCAAGGAATGACCCCCCCCCCCCCCTTCACACACACCTTTGAAAATGTTACAGATAATCTAGGTAAGCGACAACAAATGGATTTTTTTTTTATGCAAGTCTTCAGGATTCCCAAAATGGCTCCACATATAAGACCTGAATGATAGCCAGTTTCCAGTCTTAAAGCTCTGAATCTAATGAGGTGTCAATATTTTCTTTATTGTTTACAGTGAAAATATTATATACATATATTTCTATGAGCATGTAAAAGTTGTCTCATTTTATATATAATTTATCAATTTGAAAATTTAACCAATAATCAGAGCTGGGAACCACCGATTGGAACTGTACCACGGTATACCATGGCTTTTAGGTAAATACCGTGGTACATACCATAATATACCAAACAAAATATTCCGGGACTTGTGTTGAAGACTATTCATATATTAAAATTTTGCGCAGGAAAACAAGTAATATAATGCATATTATAGTGGTGTCCATTGGTATCTTATCACCCCATGTCTGCCTGTGAATGAAACATTTTATAGCATAAATAATGAATTGACAGACTCAACAAATGCTGGGTCTTGGTCTGCTGCATTGTTTTATGATGTAGTGACACCTGTAGGTGGAGCCAGCATTTTATTTTTAGAAATACCGTGATACCAGAGAATCATTGGATGTAGGTCAAACATGGCGAACAATAACAATAATTGTTTTAATATGTTTTTTGAAAAGGCTGAAAAAATTAAAGGCCCATTATTTTTCAAAATGATTTAAATCACATGAAAAAGAAAATATAAGATAACATTGAAATAGTGTAGATTAACACAAATGGTACATGTTGTTATTGTTGTATTGGGGTTTACCATTGCTGCGATAGTATTTCAATCATATCGCGACGCCCGGCTAATTACAGGTGGAGGAAGACCCCGAGTACACAGAGGTACCCAGGTAGAACCATCGACCTACTGCAAGCCAGCTGGAAGGCTTCATCACATGAAAAATCCGAAGTCCCTACCAGGATTCGAACCCTCAGCGGTGAGGGGCTGAGAGATTTGTAGTCCACGACTGTAACCGATTGGCCACGGTGGCCCCACAAATGGTACATACTGTGCAAATATCTGCTGTAAAATAACAGTTAAACGCACTGAAAATGTTGATAAAATTACGCAATTAAGTATTTTAGATGGATGTCAAAATATTCTCATTATTTACATTTTGCTATGGCGAGTATTCCCAAAGACAGTCTGTAATAGGAAATAATTTGAATTTGAAAAACCGTCGGCAAATCACAATTTGTTAATCTGCTTGTGATTCCTTAAAGGAGACATACAGAAGGTCTACGTAAAATGTCAGAAAATTGACGAAGATATGTGGAATAGGCAAATTAGTTATTTTTGTAAATATTTGAATGATCTTTGAAAAAACAATTCTGTAGTAAACACTTTGCTGTATCCTGTCCAAAGAATATATGCTGCTTTTGGAAATGTAACGGGCCTTTAAATTGGAGTAACATTGCCATACAGAAATAAGTAGAACATAAGACCTCACTGATTATTTATTTCCGTTCCAGTCATTAGTACCACGATATGAAGGAACACCATCCTATAATCAGTATTTATCGTTGACAACAGCCATTTTTTATTTCCTTTCAAGGTCATAGAAATAGATATATTTAAATCATATCTAATCTTGGTTTTGATATTGTTTAACAATAACGGCAAAATTATTGAAAATTTGTACTTGTTCATTTCCGTTTTCATTACAGAAACCACTGATGTACTGGTATTATTTGTCATTGTACCGGTTTTTCAGACCACGGTTTGCAGGTAAAAACGCACACCTCTATCAATAATGTCAATTACTTTCATTGGGTAGAAAAATGCCAATATTTTTTAACCCCTTTGGCAAACAGATTAGACCCATTTCAGACAGTTTCTTCATATACAACACTGTAGTTCAGATTTTACATAGTTCGCATGGCAAAGAAATATCTGTTTCATATCCCATTTAAAGTTCAGAAACTTAGTATTCATCAAGTCATAAATTTTGTTCATGAATTTTCATGGGGTAAAGAGATCAAACAATTACCAGGGAAGTGATAATTTATGTTTATATTTGCCAGATGTAACAGGAACAGTGTTCATGTCACAGAAATATTAATTATTTCCATTCACTGACTGTGTCCTTTTTTAGTTTTAATTTAAACATCATTAAGCCTTTACCTCATCAATATTCATGAACAATTTTATGACTTGATGAATATTAATTACCTGGAACTTCAAATGGCATATGGATTTAAGAGCTGAACTACAATATTGTATGAGCAAACAAATGAGACTTGATCAGACAGCTTGCCTGATCTGGGTCTACTCTGTTTGCCAATTCATCAAAATGATTCTGTATTGTGGTATAGGATTAAATAACTTTCATAGTTCTGGCGTGCATTCAGTATGCCAAACCGTATGCAACCGGTAGTTTACAGGCAGCTATGCAGTTGTTTTAGGACCATATACCATGCTGTTCACGTGTACCTATGACATACATACATAGGAGTAAATGGACATCCTGGTTAGCTTCATAGCTGATTGTAAGTATACAATTGTATATGATTCAGAAGAATGCACACACATGCATTTAGTTTCTTAGAACACATTTAACTCTTACCATGCTAACTTTCTTACATGGAGTTGTCCTGTCATTTTAAACTGTACCATTAGTTGTTTATGGATTTGCTTGCTGAATATTTATTGACCTAATAGCGAACAGTGCAGATCATTATCAGACTGCAAGGATGTCCTGGCTGATCTTGGTTGGCAGCTAGGCTGCATGCCCACAGCAATATCATTCAAATGTCCCCTTTGATGACATTTACAAATCAGTAATTAACAAGGCAATTGGATTTCTGTTATAGGAATCCCAAAATATCTTTCATATGTCCTTTATTTTAAACCTTGGAATAAAAAAATAATGCTTTAATTAAATTAATTTTAAAAATTAAAAAAAAAATTATTTTATTTCAGAAATCAATTACTGCAAAACAATTTCATATATTGCAATGATTTATCATTATATCTATTAAAAGTTGATTAAGACACAATAATTGGAAAATGTTGAGAAAATATCCTGAGAGATTACGTGTGATTCTATTTATTATGATATAAACGTGTGTAAATCAACTGAGTATTCATGAGAAAATGTGTGCATTTATTTATATCCAGTATCTTCACATTTTGTTATTTTTGTTTATATATATATACTTTCTAGTGTGTATTTCTATAATTAAGTCTTATGTGTTTTTGCATGATCAATGTTAGTCAAGTTTCACAATACAAGATGATTTAGTTAAATACATCTGTCCTTAGCAGCCCATTTTCCCAATCATGGCTAGATCAACTGATGAAAAAGAGCATCACAAACAAAACCATGTGCTTTTTTGTGTGAACCAGGTCAACCCTTGACTACTTGTTATCTGTGTTTAGCTGTTGCCAGTGACACTGGAATCCCCCTTACTTCTGTCTACTCAGTGCCCAACAAAAACTTATTGCCCTCTCACCTGATCCAATCACTGACACAAGACCCTGATCACTCACAGCACTGCATCATAACAAAGGGATACCTGGCTGATTCCTGGGGTCCATTGGGATAATTAATCGTCTATAACATAATGGACCACAAAATAATGGAACACTAAATATAAGCACCACAGTACCATCAACAGCCAAGTTGTTCAGTATACCTGACATAAAAAGTATCCTTGAAACCATTATCAGCAGAAACCATTCCCTTAAACACAGTATCAACTCGACTAAGACAGGTAAACATACTAGAAGCCTTCCCCAATACATTAAAGAACATTTTGTGTCCATAAATAAGTTAAATCTAAACTTGTGCCCATAAATAAGTAAACTATGAATGTATGATCATAAACAAGAGCACAACATGCGGGTGCCAACCCTTGTCTGTTTTTGCCAACGTTACACATTTTTGTTAAACACTTAAAAAAGTTGACCTTGAAAATCACAACTAAAACTGTAAGCCTTTAAATGCAAAGTTGAAGTACCATACCCTTTAAATTTGACCTTTGACCTTGAAGGATGGCTTTGACCTATGCATGGAATAGATTGTATACAACACAAAGATGTAAAATATGTAAACAAAAAATCACAATTGCTAATCCATTGAGTTTTTAAAAACAAAAAAAAAATTTTTTAAATCATCCAAAACAGGTTCATATGATGACAAACCAGTATGCAAAGTTTTTAAAAAAAAAATATTGAAAAATGACAAAGAAATAACTATATAAAACTTGTCCATAGTTATGGCAAAATAAGGTCAAAGGTCAATGTTGATACATAAAATATTGAGGTATATCTGAAAAACCACTGTCATGATGAATATGCATACCAAATATAAAAGATGTATGTCAAAAAGTAAAAAGTTATGGCCAACATTAAAGTTTTTTGTTAAACATTTCAAAACTAGGTCAAAGTTCAAAGGTCAAGGTCAAAAGTCCAAAAGTGTGACATTGATGGAAAGGTCTTGCCACAAGGAATCCACATGTGAAATATCAGTGACCTGTTGGTAATGGTTCTGAAATGACAGGCACTTTAATGTTTTCAAAAAATACAGCAAAAATAGGTCAAAGGTCAAGGTCTATAGATGAAATATTGAGGTATATCTGAATAGCCCTTGCAAAGATGAATATGCATTCCAAAAATAAAAGTTGTATGTCAAATAGTAAAGAAATTATTTTAATAAATACCGTAAAAAAAAAAAATAGGCCTTGTCCAGATGAATATGCAGACCAAAAATGAAAGTTGTATATGGAATAGCAGAGAAGTTATGGCCAATGTTAAGATTCCGGACCTGACAACAACAACGACAATGACAACATGGACGCCGGAGTTACGACAATAGCTTGTATTTTTTCTTCGAAAAACAGACAATCTAATAAATCTAAATTTGTGTCCGCAAGTAAGTAAAATTTAAATTTGTGTCTGTAAGTAAGTAAAATCTAAATTTGTGTCTGTAAGTAAGTAAAATCTAAATTTGTGTCTGTAAGTAAGTAAAATCTAAACTTGTGTATATATGTGTCCATGAAAAAGAAAAATCTTAAGTTATGTCCATGAACATCTCTATACAGAGATATAATTTTACTGGCTTATTTATTACACATAACACAGTTGCAACAATATTTTATTTTATTTTTTTATTATTATTTATTTTAAGAGACATATATAAAAGACAAGATCAAAACAGTATTGGTGAATATAAAGCCTCTTTTATCTTAATGGGAATGTTTTCGAAATTAATCCATCATGGAATAAGTTCATGCAAAAAGTTTCCAAATGCAAACCGTTCTATAGATAAACAATCACACAGGATAATCTCACACTAACTTCCCTCTTTAATAATAAGATGAGCTAAACTAATGTAGGATATATGTATTTTATATGCTGAAATAGTTTCCTACAGGCAGGCAAGAGCGATAAATCACAAGAGGAATCTTTAAATAAGAGGGCAGGATGACATATATTCCTAAGCCAGTCTCTGAAAATATCTGATACCATTATAACTGTATTAGCAGCATTTGACTGAATTATTGATGTTAGTACAGAATATTATGCTTATTTACTTCAACTTTTTGAAAACAAACCATGTCAAGCATTTAATAACTCCTTCTCTTATACTGTAATAGCAGTCATTTATTTGTTGGATTTAACATCCCACATATATTATTTCAGTCATTTGAGAACTATAATCTGCCTATACAAGTATGATATAGTGCTGCAACATTACAAGATCAGGATGTAGATCACGCCAAGTCATATCATATAGTGCTGCCACACTGCAATATCAGGATGTAGATTATGCCAAGTCATATCATATATAGAGCTGCCACACTGCAATATCAGGATGTAGATCATGCCAAGTCATATCATATAGTGCTGCCACACTGCAGTATCAGGATGTAGATCATGCTAAGTCATATCATATATAGAGCTGCCACACTGCAATATCCGGATGTAGATCATGCTAAGTCATATCATATATAGAGCTGCCCCACT
>CM037783.1:62550230-62600230 GCA_021229015.1 Solen grandis | reverse complement strand
TTGTACCCTAGCCACATAGGGCTCACCTGTTCGTTGTCATCCCAATTATTCTTTTACATGTGAAAAATAATGTACTCCTATTTCGTCAATGCTTGCAAAAGTTAGCTAATGTTCTGGTAACTGAAATCATAGTACTTTTTCAAAGCAAATAAAGCAGACCCTGATGAGAGGATGATGTGCATATGTCATTGTGTGCCTCAGCGTGTGTGTGAGGGGAGAAGAGAGGGAGAGACATCAGTTCTCTACAAAAACAAATCTCTATTTTGGACTGGATTTAGCTGGAAATTACCAGTTAGATAAATTGACAAGGAGTTTGTGTACCAGCTTGGTCGGAATTTACAACTGACACTCATTTTTAGCTCACCTTAGCACAACATGTTCATGGTGAGCTATAGTGATTGCCTAAAGCTTTGTCAGGTGTCAGTGCATGCGTCCGGCATCAACAATTTTCTTTAAACAAAATCTCCTCCTTAACTACTGGGCCAATTTTGATGAAAATTGCCTGTGATGTTCCTTGTATGAAGTAATTCAAATGATCTGGCCCAATGCATATTTGTGTCACAGGAGCTAAAAATCAATTTTTAAAATGAAATCTTTAAAAATCTTCTGCGAAACCACAAGGCCCAGAGCTTAGATATTTGGTGTGTGGCTTTGTCTTATGAACCTCTACCAAGTCTGATCAAATCATGACCCTGGAGTCAAAATTGGCCCAGCCCCAGGGGTCACTTTATTTACATAGGCTTATATAGGAAAATCCAAGACGAATCTTCTTGTCAGAAACCACAAGGCCCTAAGTTCAGATATTTGGTGTGTAGCATTTTCTTGAAGACCTCTACCAACTTTGTTCAAATCATTGCAGTGGGATCAAAATTGGCCCCTCCCCGGGGGTCACTTCATATTACATAGGCTTATACAAAAAATCTAGAAAAATCTTGTCAGAAACAACAAGGCCTGGAGTTTAGATATTTGGTGTGTAACATGGCCTTATAGACATCTACAAAGACTGTTCAAATCCTGGCCCTGGGGTCAAAATTAGCCCTGCCCCAGGGGTCATTTTTTACATAGGCTTATACAGGAAAAACTAGAAAAATCTTCTTGTCAGAAACCACAAGACCTGGAGTTTAGGTATTTGGTGTGTTATATGGCCTTATAGACATGTACCAGTTTTCCTCAAATCATGGCCCCGGGGTCAAAATTGGTCCCGTCCCAGGGGTCACTTGATTTTACATAGACTTACATAGGAGAGTCTTTGAAAGATCTTCTTGTCAGAAACCACAATATCATGGGTTTAAATATTTGATATGTATTATGGCCTTGTGGACCTGAACCAAGTAATAAAATCATGGCTCTTGGGTTTGAATTGGTCCCACCATGGGGGTCACTTGATTTTATAGCTATGACCAATAAAATTTTGGACCACAGGTACAATTTTTGTGTGCAGTTACGATTATTTTGCTGTACTTCTGCATGGATTTTGTATTCAGTATGACTGTTTTATAAAAGGCATTGAAGGCAGTAATCAGGTGAGCGATTCAGGGCCATCTTGTTTAACAAGTGTTCAAGAAAAAAAAAATCAGAGGCTTGTGTGCACACCTTTTATTTGACACTCATAAAAGAAACGAAATAATGAAAAGAGTTACAGGTTGAAAGTCAGTCAAATAAGTGAATAAAGTAAATGAGAAAACATTGCTAAACCAAATCATTTCTGATTGAATTATATTTTCTTGTAAGATGTCACTTTAAATCAAAACAAAAATCAGACTTTGATCTTAACACACAATCATGCACATGTAGTACAAAATCACAACTGAATCTCGAAGAAAACACAGTGACAATGTCCTGAGATAAAGAAACTTTTATTCAAAATTCGCATGTAGCTGACAACTTTATGTAGCTGTCGTTCACTCTATGTACAGGGTACGCGTAAATTGTATTTGTGCCGAATCGGTGTGCCAGCGCTCACAGGAATTTCTTTACGAGTGCAACCATCAGCAGCGTTACCAGCGTTGTGAGACTCAGCCTGCAACTTTCTGAAATGATCAATCGAGTCAATTTACTATTGCACTTATTTACTATACTCGATATATTGTACATTAAAAAAATGACAAACACTTTCTAAAGTGTCATCGAAGACTACAACTATTTCACTTCTTTTCAAACATGGGCGAGGTATTACATGAATACTACTCAAAATTTGCTGAAAAATCTACTTTTGAAACTTAATGTCCAAAAACAACCAAATAAACCAACTAAAACCTATCCCTGATACCAATGCTTTCGAAATAAATCCTTTTTAGGAAACAGATCTGAAATGTTTATGTCAAACATGCTTTATTTTGGAAAGAAATAAATCATTTAAATTTTAACAAATTAACGCCAAGGTGCACGCTTTCTTATGCGACTGAGTATAGATTAAGCACCTGCCGAGCCCTGGGCGTTTTCACAGTAACCGATCGCACAGCCGGCAAAGTACACGGACTCGTCTGATGCGTCATCACAATCCTTGTTGCCATCGCAACGGAACGCTATGTCGATACACTGTATACTCCCAGTTGAACATGCAAACGAGCTGTTTGCCAAACATCCCTGGAAAAAGTCCATTAAATTAATTTTAAGTAAATTTTATAATTACGGAAACTTTGTCTAGTACAGATAAACACTAAAAGCAAAAATACAGCGACCTTATCTGTAATTACTGATTCAGTGCATACTTCCTTCACCTGGTTTATCCTATGCAGTTTTTTTTCTGGCTTTTTTGTTGTTTTTTTGGATAGGGACCCTAGCTCCCAATTGAGAAAAAATATGGGAAGTTTTAAGAAGCAGAAAAGTAACTTAGTTTGAAGAGGTGTTTTATTTCACAAACACATTTAAATAACAAAAGAAAGCAAATCCCACTTGTGTTTTGGGGGATATTTAATCATCGTATAACCTATTTCAAATTAGGAATGGGACCGATAGTCGGCCCTTACGAACAGGCAGACCAGGCAGAAAAAAAACCCTGTCCTGGTTCCCAACTGACCAAAATGTCTTACCAAGAGGATGTTGCCGTAGTAAGACGGGAGACAGTAGGGGCTGATGGTGCAAATAATGTTCTCCTCGCTGGTTCCCGAGCAGTTGAGGCCGCCATATTGCGGGGCGGGGGAGTCACATGACCTGTTCCTGAGTTGGAGACCAGAGCCGCACGTCACGCTGCACGACGACCACGCGCTCCACTGGCCATAAGCACCATTGACTAGAAGTGTAATAATTTTTTTTTTTCAAAATTGGAAAATATGTTTATGATCCCTGAATACAAAAATAATTGTATACAGATAATGCATGTGTAAGAAAAAAAAAAACATGGAAAAAAAAGTGTTTTGTCCACCTATAGAAAATTGAGCAGAGGTTGTTTTGTCAATATACCATCAATATACCAGATAATCCAAATTGATTCTACCTAGTAAAAGGAAAATTGATGGTAAAAGGAAAATCGATTGTACTAAAAATGTGATAAGGAAGTGACAAGCTAACTGTGCATAGAACTGCAACACGAATCACCATGACAGTACACTGCAGTTTGATTTACGAAAACAAAAAAGAAAGCTTATTGTTTATAGAAAAGGCAATAATTAAAAGCCAGATAGGAGGCTGAACTTTGTTTCATGAAAAGTGAAATGTATATGTATTTATGGCATATAGTGACATTGTAACATAAAACTTATTTCGTACAAAAATCTATCAAACTTAACCCTTTCCCTCATAGAGGAAACCATGAAAAGACCTATGCAAACAACATAAAACCAGATCAGCCTGCGAGTAACTCGCATGCTGATCTGGTTTTATGTTGTTCGCTGCTCCTCAGTGGTCTTGAAATGAGGATTTTGTAATTAAATTTGGTAAGGTTTAACTGTGGTTTTCTGCAGATCAGGCTTTATGTGATACGTCAAAATGAGTCTATACGAGGGAAAGGGTTAATGAAGTAAGTCAATATGAATAATAACTATTAACATTGATATAAAGAACTGCATAAACCGACAGTGTCAGTCTGACAGAATGGAATCAAGGAGTATTTCTAAAATATAAGCTATAGTAAAAAATGGTGATGTGGTAACAATATCAGATATAGAAAACAGAGGGAAGTCAAATAATACTTTCCAGAGATTAGAGACGCAAAAACAGTTTAACACTGACCATCTCAATATTATGATGATACATGTATTATTTTGTACCTTTATGTGTTGATTGTATATGTTGTTGATAGTTATACAATTGCACTGTGAGATTCAATGTGAAATTTTTTGAATGAAATATTAATATAATGATACATTTTCTAATAAAACAAACACAACTGAGTTTGTATTATGCTGATGTATTTGGAATTCAGGGGTGCATTCTATTAAAATAAGTTATTTACCAATCATTTATAAATAGATGAATATTAATTTTCTGAACTTTAAGTTCAAACAATGAATTCTTCTAAGTCTCATTAAAATCATATCCTAATTTGCACTCCTCTACTATCCGCGATTAGGATCTGACAACAATGTTTTAGGGGTCAAGTCAGATTGACATTTTAAGTAATTTATATGCATAAACAAGTGCTCGATTTTAAACCAATTAAATAGCGCGTTTTTAACTGACTTTGGTAAAACAGTTGTCTCAGGGTGAGAAAAATGAGCAGCTTGAACGGGACTAGAACCCGTGGCCTCTTGCTCACAGGGCGAATGCTCTACCACTCTACCGAATGAGCTACCCGGTCGCCTATTGTAAGATTGATGCGGTTACTTCCCCCTGATATACCGAACGCTTCTGTAGCCGCCGATTTGACTGTCTTAAACAAAGGTCAATCGGAGACGACCCTCTATACGATGAGGTCAGAACCAGTAAGCATACTGAATCTGATTTTCATGAGATTGGATACGTCTTTGCCGTACAGACTTCATGTATACAGACTGTGTGAAAATGCGTCTGTATGAGGTATAGGATAAAACAACGTTCGAAGACTTTAACAAGTACAGAAATAATAACGTTTGTTCTTAAAATCACAATATCCATACTTGGACACGGCGACGATGGTCCGGTACAGCTGCTTGTCTCGGACGAATCCCCAACACAGTCCAAACCGTAGTTTGCCGGGGCAGGGTTGTCACAGGCACGTGTGCGCGTGTATGTACCACTTCCGCCTCCGCACGTGGTAGAACATGCTCCCCAGGCGGTCCAATCTCCCCATGCACCGTCCACTGTAGAAACAGGACACAATTCTATAAACGTGTAGCGTAAGTCACGATTTCTTTCATACAAATTTAGACAAAGAAAATATTAGTCTTTAAAATTAAAAATGATAACAATGATGAAACATTTCAAATGTGATACGATAGAGATATACATTCAAATGTGTCATTTTATTTATTTTTACTCGTTTTTCCCTTAACATTTTTATTAATTAATATTACTTATTATTGCAGACAGTATTATTTAAGGTGGTTAGCGTCATGCGCATTCTAGTTCTAGATGAGAGAGACTCTAAGCAGCGTCTCCTAGGAATATTTATCAAAACATATAAGAATATCTTTAACAAAGGTCAATCGGAGACGACCCTCTATACGATGAGGTCAGAACCAGTAAGCATACTGAATCTGATTTTCATGAGATTGGATACGTCTTTGCCGTACAGACTTCATGTATACAGACTGTGTGAAAATGCGTCTGTATGAGGTATAGGATAAAACAACGTTCGAAGACTTTAACAAGTACAGAAATAATAACGTTTGTTCTTAAAATCACAATATCCATACTTGGACACGGCGACGATGGTCCGGTACAGCTGCTTGTCTCGGACGAATCCCCAACACAGTCCAAACCGTAGTTTGCCGGGGCAGGGTTGTCACAGGCACGTGTGCGCGTGTATGTACCACTTCCGCCTCCGCACGTGGTAGAACATGCTCCCCAGGCGGTCCAATCTCCCCATGCACCGTCCACTGTAGAAACAGGACACAATTCTATAAACGTGTAGCGTAAGTCACGATTTCTTTCATACAAATTTAGACAAAGAAAATATTAGTCTTTAAAATTAAAATATGATAACAATGATGAAACATTTCAAATGTGATACGATAGAGATATACATTCAAATGTGTCATTTTATTTATTTTTACTCGTTTTTCCCTTAACATTTTTATTAATTAATATTACTTATTATTGCAGACAGTATTATTTAAGGTGGTTAGCGTCATGCGCATTCTAGTTCTAGATGAGAGAGACTCTAAGCAGCGTCTCCTAGGAATATTTATCAAAACATATAAGAATATCTTTAACAAAGGTCAATCGGAGACGACCCTCTTTACGATGAGGTCAGAACCAGTAAGCATACTGAATCTGATTTTCATGAGATTGGATACGTCTTTGCCGTACAGACTTCATGTATACAGACTGTGAAAATGCGTCTGTATGAGGTATAGGATAAAACAACGTTCGAAGACTTTAACAAGTACAGAAATAATAACGTTTGTTCTTAAAATCACAATATCCATACTTGGACACGGCGACGATGGTCCGGTACAGCTGCTTGTCTCGGACGAATCCCCAACACAGTCCAAACCGTAGTTTGCCGGGGCAGGGTTGTCACAGGCACGTGTGCGCGTGTATGTACCACTTCCGCCTCCGCACGTGGTAGAACATGCTCCCCAGGCGGTCCAATCTCCCCATGCACCGTCCACTGTAGAAACAGGACACAATTCTATAAACGTGTAGCGTAAGTCACGATTTCTTTCATACAAATTTAGACAAAGAAAATATTAGTCTTTAAAATTAAAAATGATAACAATGATGAAACATTTCAAATGTGATACGATAGAGATATACATTCAAATGTGTCATTTTATTTATTTTTACTCGTTTTTCCCTTAACATTTTTATTAATTAATATTACTTATTATTGCAGACAGTATTATTTAAGGTGGTTAGCGTCATGCGCATTCTAGTTCTAGATGAGAGAGACTCTAAGCAGCGTCTCCTAGGAATATTTATCAAAACATATAAGAATATCTTTAACAAAGGTCAATCGGAGACGACCCTCTATACGATGAGGTCAGAACCAGTAAGCATACTGAATCTGATTTTCATGAGATTGGATACGTCTTTGCCGTACAGACTTCATGTATACAGACTGTGTGAAAATGCGTCTGTATGAGGTATAGGATAAAACAACGTTCGAAGACTTTAACAAGTACAGAAATAATAACGTTTGTTCTTAAAATCACAATATCCATACTTGGACACGGCGACGATGGTCCGGTACAGCTGCTTGTCTCGGACGAATCCCCAACACAGTCCAAACCGTAGTTTGCCGGGGCAGGGTTGTCACAGGCACGTGTGCGCGTGTATGTACCACTTCCGCCTCCGCACGTGGTTTAGAACATGCTCCCCAGGCGGTCCAATCTCCCCATGCACCGTCCACTGTAGAAACAGGACACAATTCTATAAACGTGTAGCGTAAGTCACGATTTCTTTCATACAAATTTAGACAAAGAAAATATTAGTCTTTAAAATTAAAAATGATAACAATGATGAAACATTTCAAATGTGATACGATAGAGATATACATTCAAATGTGTCATTTTATTTATTTTTACTCGTTTTTCCCTTAACATTTTTATTAATTAATATTACTTATTATTGCAGACAGTATTATTTAAGGTGGTTAGCGTCATGCGCATTCTAGTTCTAGATGAGAGAGACTCTAAGCAGCGTCTCCTAGGAATATTTATCAAAACATATAAGAATATCTTTAAGGTGAACAAATGTTTAAATACAGGTGATTCTCTCTCGTCTAGTAAAGGGAGTCGCTGCGTATCATACTGAGATCGGCCATTACCGCGAGGGGCTATGGCTAAGTCCTCGTCCACCTGACCATCGCCATCGTCATCCACACCGTTGTTGGTCTCCTCGTCTATATTGCCATCACAGTCGTTGTCCAAACCGTCCCCGGCCACTGTCGAGCTGGCGACACATGGCTGAAAGTTTATTAGCATTAAGGAATAGGGTTCGAAATAAAAAAAAATCAGGTACAATAAAATGCGATGCTCCAAGACGCACTTCTCCGATTATCAGGTCTTGTACATTCCCAATCACGGTGATAAGTAGATTGTTTTAAACTAGAGAAAGAAGCAGGAAAATTAACTTGGTTTTCGAACCTCTCGATAATCCGAACATTCCATTTCCTCTATCAGACCTCGGAATATCGAATTCGGCTGTAATTATTATAATATCAGTATGGCATGGAATAAGCATATATGTATAAAACTCAATAAATTAAGTAAGAAATTTTGCGAGGACTCCTCCCAACATCATAATTATATATCTGTTTGGTAATTCAAAAAAATAAAATAAAGAGGTTACAAAAGATGCGTAAAAGTTAATGGAAATCAAACTGAAATGGATGAATATATTAAACGTAATCTTGAACAATACATACCAGATTGATAGGTGCTAATCTCGTGCCTGACGCATATGCGTAAGAGTTGAACTTAGCGTTGCCATAGGCGATCCCTAGAAACGTATGGGCGGGGTCTGTGTTGTATACGTTGTGTGCACCTGTCGACACATCAACTGTTGTCCCGACGTAGTCTGAATTGCCTATCACGCCGGTCCATGTTGCGGACAACGGCGAGTTGTCTAGGACAATGTCCGACGTGTAGTTTGTGTGGCTCACCAAGATTATGTAGTTCTTGAAGTCGCCTGAGGTATGGGTGACCGTGCTCCACGTGTAGTCGGATCCGTACAGATCAATGGGCACAACCAGAGAAAGCGCTGGGTCACCGCCATTCAGAGCATCGTTAGAAGCGGTTGTGCCTTCGGTCTTTGTAAACAACGCGACGCAGACTCCAGCATTTGATTCTATGTAATAAAAAGAGCCACTGTCAGCGTTGATGGTTGTGTACTCGTTACGGTTCAAGGTGTACCCGTTACCGTTAATCAGAACCACGGTTGAGTCTACCGCGGCTAGCACTCGGATGTAGTCGCCAACCGTGCGCTCTGGTGATGGGAAACTGATGAACTTCTTTCCCCAGCTCTGAGTCGGCACCAGCTGTTCGACCAAATGATCAGATGAAGCCTGGGTATTGGTGTCCAACACTTTGCCTTTCTTAGCGCCGCTAAAGGCCGTGATCGGATTCGTTGACGTGATTCTCGTGCCGGTAAAATCGCCAGAAGTGGAGTAAATGTGAAAAGTTTCGTACTTGTTGAGAGTAACGGTTAGGGTGCTGCCGCTGGAGTACGACCCGCCATTGTAAGTGAAGTCCGACGAATATGAAGAGGATATCGCAAAAGTGACTTCCGTGTTGTCTTGTATGGCTGCAACCATCATCTGAGCTTCGTTATCATACGTGATGGCGACGTAGTCGGTGCTTAGCGTATCCACGGGGAGAGCGACAAAGCCATCCGTGGAATAAACCTGCTTGTTAACGCTGAAGACTGTAACCTCTTCACTCGCCACGATGTAGACCGCCAGGTCGCTCTTGCTGACGCCAGAACCACGGATGTTCGCTGGAACGTCCACCTGCACGATGTCCCCGCGATTGACGCTCACCATACTGCTCCATGTTGGGTCAAACAGAGGAGTGGTCACGTTTACCTGTACATAAAACTTACTGTTTGATACAGAAAGTAGAAAGCAATCGAAGTACACAAAGCGCTGAGAGACCGTCGACAGGATTAACATGGAGAAAAATAGCTATAAATCCAAAGTTAACTTAATAGAGGCAAAGGTCCTTTGGCGCCAAAATTTTTACTCATTTTGCTGCAACCAGTCACTAGTAGCTATTAAGTCAGATTAACTCGCTCTTTGTTTCATGATAACCCCGCCGGCAGTCCCTCAGTGCATTGGGCGCTTTGATTTTTTATATCCGGAGTGAGGTTCCATTCATAAATTGCATACCTACGGAGATCGCATTGAATTGACACGATACTAAGCGCGGTGGAATATAGTGCGGTGAAAATGGCCGTAGTTATTATGCAAATCAACGATGCCTGCTTTAGTTTATCTAAAAAAAAAAAAAAAAAAAAAAAAAAAAAAAAGATAATCGAGTGGTTACAGTGACAGCCTCGTTACCGGAAGGACGCGAGTACAATTTGAACTCATTAAAATTTTTGCTGGTATATCTTCAACATATAAGGGTAACTCCCTTGCTTGAAGCTCAGTATATCAGGATAGCCCTAGTCTCCTAGGATTGGTAGGTTCAGTCTCATGATTATGTGACTGGGTGAGGTGTCATGTTACTTATCTTAAGCTTGGTATCGAAGTTATCTGTCTCATAAAAAAAAGAATGGGACGGTAAACCCAAACAAAGACGCTTGTAAAAACAGGTCTCACCTGGGCGCCATTATTGGACGTGGTGGTTATGAACAACTCGATGTCGTATGACGTAGTACTGATCTTGTTGTCCATGAAACACAGTACAAACTCAGTCCCGGCATTGTCCGGCGCTGCAAGAAACAAACCGAAAGTGACAGTCTTTATAACCCACAATCGGAACCACTCGGTCACCTACCCTACTCTACGACAAAAGAATAATATCGAAGAATTTCAAGTGAATATTGGCCCAATTTATTCATTTTCAGTCTTCATCCATTTCAAAGTTTGTATACCAAATAGATACAAATGGCAAGCTTTGATACCTATGTCTTCTGGGTTTGACCGGAGATTTCCGAATACATACGAATGTCATTTAGTGGCTATGACCACTGGGGCATAAGTTGTAAACTACACTTAACCCAAATCGACAAAGAAAACCATATTTTTATATAAAATTTAAACGATGATTTAAAGGTGTATTTACAAGAATTAATAAAAGGATGTCTTAATTCGATACCTACCACAGTAAACACTGCGACAAACACAGAGCGTGCCGAAAATAAAGAGAAACAACTTCATCTCTCAGAGATCCTATCTGAAATATTGAGTACATGTACGTGTAAATCAAAAGTCATCCATATATTATCCACAGCCAAGTTACTGACATATTATTACTTTGTCCCTGAGAGCTGTAGGTTCGAGTCCAAGTCTGGTCACTTAGATTTTTTCCAATGCGATGAAGCCTTGCATCTGGCTTGCAGTAGATCGATGGTTCTTCCTGGGTGTCCTCTGCGCATGCTTGGTCTTTCCACATTTATCAAATAAAAAATGAAATTTACCGGTACATAGCGCAAAAAATTATGGATACCATATTCAGTTGCGCTTTACAAAATGCTGAAACTAGATAAAAACGATTGTTATAGATCTACATAAAAATAAAAGCTACCTTTGATAAGCTCAGTAAAAAGAAAATAAAACAACAAAAAACAAACAACAAAACTTTATTATAGTAATCCTTTTATTACTGATAAAGTGTATACTCCAAAAAAAGCCTAAATAAATGTGTTTTAAGCCTTTTTCTTCATAGATTTTCATCCATAAGGTGTACTGAGAGAGCATTCCACCATTTTGGCCCAAATACTGAAAAAGACCTATCAGCTAGCCTAGTCCTAGTCTTTAGCCCTTCAATCCATCTGCCGATCCAAGGTTATATGTCCACCTGACCAAAGTACATAAGTATGATGGAGCTGTTCCTTGTAAAATCTTAAAAAACTTCTTGCTCTAACAGGCAGCCAATGTAATTCTTTCAGTGTTTGATAACTGTATAGATTAGTTTGACCATTTTGAGCAGCACGACTTTTTAACCTCTGCAACCTGTCTAATAGATATTCTGGAATGTTGGTGAATAGGCCTTTACACAAGTCTAAATGAGAGGGAATAAGTCCATGAACTAGAATTTCCGTTGATTTCCTAGACAAATATTACCTAACACGTTTTAAATATTTGCAATTTGGCATTTCTTGCGAATGTCCTACAAAGCTAAGTGTATCATCCATTGCTACAACGAGGCGTCTTACGTAATTTGTGCATTTCACTTGTTCTCCACTTATACCCACACTGGTCATTTTAACCCTTTCCCTCATATAAACTGATTTTGACGTACTCAATAGGTACCACATAAAGCCTGATCTGCAGAAAAACACAGTTTAACCTTACCAAATTTAATTACAAAATCCTCATTTCCAGACCACTGAGAAGCAGCGAACAGCATAAAACCTGATCAGCCTGCGAGTTACTCGCAGGCTGATCTGGTTTTATGTTGTTCGCATAGGTCTTTTCATGGTTTCCTCTATGAGGGAAAGTGTTAACTTCTTTCAGCTGATGTTTTGTGCCATATATAATGATTTCTGTTTTCGATTTGTTCATTTTCAATTTAAACTTGGTCATCCATAGCATAATGTCATGAAGACAGACATTCAGATTTTTTTTTAAATTGGCAGTGCGTTGCTTTATAACATAGCATAAAGACAATTTGCTAGAACATAAATCTATACATTCATAGACATTTGAATATTTATAAACAAAATAGCATACACAAAAAGTGAGATATAGCTTTTTTTCTTCAGAGAAGCAGGTCGTAAATATAATACTCTTTTAATTATATCTCGTAACTGTTG
This sequence comes from Solen grandis, assembly GCA_021229015.1. Taxonomy (NCBI): domain Eukaryota; kingdom Metazoa; phylum Mollusca; class Bivalvia; order Adapedonta; family Solenidae; genus Solen; species Solen grandis. The sequence continues at coordinate 62,587,723 of CM037783.1, read as the reverse complement.
ATATACTTAAATATTATATGTTTGTTCCTGGGTGAAAAAATATAGGAATTTAATTTTATTATCAATTAATAGTACGGACGAAGACACCATTATAAATATAAACCTGTGAAGATTTGGCAGTAATAAATTAGTAAAAAAACTTCCTCTTAAGCTTCCTATATTTTGGACAGGTTAAACGCAAATTATATTCGTTCAATCACTCACATTGTACAATGTGTACATATTCTTTCATGTCTGATGTGTAAGTCTTCAAGATTTTATCAAAAAGCCTAAATTTTGTAAACATATTCTGTATTTGTTTATATTAATGCAATTTACAGACGTATCACATTTGTATTTACCGTAAAATCATGATATCTTTGAATTACTGATATTTCTTCGCTATGTTGTTTATACATGTATACGTACGCCTAATATTCTTTCTGTTTTCAAAGAGATATTTATTTCTATACTTTCTTAATTTATCCTTCAATTACATCTTAATTCTTAAACATGTACCGCTCAATATATTCCACTGTACTCTATGTGGTTGTTTCGTCTATTCTCATTACAGCATGCATTGTTTTAACTAAAGAATCATTACTATAATTTATGATTTTCTCCCTGTATTTCATTATAAGTATTTTTCTTCCTACCATGGTAGGCTTTCTTCCTAGCTCGACCTATAACCTATCCAGATTTGCATATTTCTTCACACTTATTGTTTTTCTCATAAATGTGTTAATGAATGTATTCAATATTTTTAGCATAGTATGTTATGCAACAGCCATTTAATGACAATATTTCTATCTTAGAAGTTAAGAGAGCGTTAGACAGAGCTAAGCTTAGAAAAGCTACAGGTATTGACAATATCCCTTCGGAGGTGCTAAAAAATGATGCAACCACTATGTTTTTACATGTTTTATTTAATATTTGTGTTAATAAGGGTATTGTACCTTCTATATGGAATAAATGTATCATCCATCCTATACCTAAATCGTCAACTGCTGATGCTAGGGACCCTGTATCATACAGAGGAATAGCGTTGACGTGTACCATGTATAAACTGTACTGCAGTATATTGAATGACAGGCTTAGCACTTGGTCAGAAGCTAACAACATTATTGTTGATGAGCAAAATGGCTTTAGAAAGAAAAGGAGTACAATAGATCATATTTCATCTCTTGTTAATCTTATTGATACCAGAAAGAAATTGAAGAAAAGTACTTTTACTGCTTTCATCGATTTTCGTAAAGCGTATGATCTAATCAATCGTTCTAAATTGTGGAAAAGACTGCAAGATATTGGTATTTGTGGTAGAATGTTAAGCGCTGCAAAATCTTTATACGCATGTGTAGCCTCATGTATCCAAATTAATTCTTTTACTACAGAGTGGTTCGATGTGCAGTGTGGCTTACGGCAAGGCTGTGGGTTATCGCCGATATTTTTTAATTTTTATATTAATGACCTAGCTGTGTTTTTAAAATCGTTTAACGTTGGTGTCACCATTGATAATGAGAGTGTTTGTATACTTCTGTATGCCGACGATATTGTTTTAATGGCTGAAAATGAAAAGGACCTACAGATTTTGTTAAATGGTTTGCATGATTGGTGTCATACAAATGATATGGTGATAAACACTAGCAAGAGTAATATTGTACATTTTCGCCCTGAATCTCAAATGCGATCAGACTTTGTTTTTAATTGTGGACAAGATACTTTAACTTATATTGATAGATATAAATATTTAGGCATAGTATTACAAGAGCATCTTGATCTCAATGTTACAGCAAGGATGGTGGCACAGAGCGCAAGTCGAGCATTGGGTCTACTGATAGCGAAATGCAAACTGGTTGGTGGAGTACCCTATAATGTTTTTACAAAACTGTATGACTCCTTGGTTTGGCCGGTGATTGCGTATGGGTCCTCTGTTTGGGGTCATAAGTCATTTTCTTGCATAAATGCTGTCCACAACCGTGCTATGAGATTTTTCCTTGGGGTGGGAAAATATACTCCAAATGCTGCCATATCTGGAGAAATGGGATGGGTCCCCCCTGTGGTTCGACAGTGGAAGTCTATTGCTATGCAGTTGACCCGTCTGTCCCATACTAACTCATCACGAATAAATAAACGTATTGCGTTATGGTCTTTGTCTAAATCAAGTAACTGTAAAAACTGGTTTCATACTGTTAAAAAACATTTAAGTGATCTTAGGATTGACACCTTTTGTAATATTTCGCACCCTATACCCAAATCGTCATTTGTTAACCAAGTTGAAGCCTCAGTCATGGAGAATTACATAACCGAGTGGTCTCGTATGATCAATAGCCCAGTTGGTGTATCAGGCAAGGGTCAAAATAAATTAAGGACCTACAGGACCTATAAGCAGGTGTACTCTGCTGAAGAGTATTGAAAAATGATCTTATCCCCTAGGCATAGATCAGCTTTATGTAAATTTAGGTGTGGGGTAGCCCCAATACGTATTGAAACGGGTAGATATGAGAATTTGAGACTGGATGAACGCCACTGTCCTTTCTGTCGCGTAGTTGAAGACGAAATGCATGTCATTTTAGACTGTCCTTTATATGATGATTTTAGATCAGATTTATATTATAAAGCAAATGCATTTTATCCTAACTTTATGAATCTTAGTAAAGCAAACAAATTCACTTTATTGTTCTCTAGTCAACGTCTAATCAGACAATGTGCCAAAACCTGTTTTAATATTCTTCAACGTCGTCAATTTTATCTATGTAAGTAATTTAATTATATATGTTTTTTATTATTCATTAGACAGGTCTCTGTTATTTGTTTTATACATTTTATGATGTTAATATCAGTACGATATGCCTTGAGTTTTAATGTTTACCTAAATGTATTACAAAAGTCTCTTGTAATTCAAATTATGAATGGTCATGTGCTATTTTCATGTTTTATGATTTTCTGCTTAATTGTTTTGTACATGAATGAGACTGAAATAAATAAATAAATAAATAGTACTAACCAAACATTCCGGCACCATATTTTAATGAATATCAAACGAGACTATCAAATAGATAACATTTATCTTTAACTATATTGTTAGATCTAACTGCTTAAAGAATATAAAAAGGTTGTGTAATGTAAATAAGGATTCTCTGTGTTCGATACCATTTGCTATTTTTTAAAAAAGTGTCTCCAAGATAACGAAAATGATGCACTAAACTTATGTAATGTTTACTTATATACATTAGCGATAACTTTTCCCTTGAGATATATTTAGATGAGAATACTAATATCATTGGAAAAAATCTCATCAATAAGTCATAACCAGTTACCAAATTTTCAAACTAGGTGAACGGGGAGAGAAAAAAGTATAATTGTAGAATCAAATATTAAAAATAGGAAATACGTTCAAGTTAATCAAATGACAGACAGATAGACAATCGAAACGACAAATAACCGTGCAGCCAAAAGGATTATAAACAAATAAAATACAGACAGAGTCACAACAGAAGATATAGACGGACAGACAGACAGACAGTCAAATAGGCAGGCAAACAGAAAGAGAGACAGACAGAATTACAGACAGACTGACAAATCTAGTAGCTTATCATCAGTTAATTGCTTCAAGACATGAACTAGTTTCAATAAATATAAACATTTCAATTAAATGTCTGCGATGTATGAAAACCTACCTCTCTCCCCTAAACTGATCACACGTTATGATGGGATCTGTCTCGGTGATTTCTAGCAAGCGTCTGTGACCTCTGATCTCACCCCTCACCACTTGCTCTGGTATTACTAAATAATAATAATACATACATATAGGCGATTAAGGTATCTTAAATAGACTTAAATAACGTCCTTTTACAAAAACATGGTCAACATTTGAATAATTAAGTACACAAAGAGAAATTAAATTAGGATATTAAAAATTTTAATAGTACTTATTGAGTCAATATTTTTATTTCATAATTCTCTAAAAATGCAAATACATGTAACTACCTGACTTCGTGAGCATCCTCTGTCCCGCACGTGCGGGAAGGCGTCATTTGAAAACCTTGTGTAATGTCTGACCGATAAAAAATCGTACATATGCAATTTGCAAGAGGATTCCTCGAGATATTCCGTTGGGCCGGTGATTGCCGAGTTGATACGATTGTTGGAATTGTTGTATTTTTATGCCTATTTCCGGAATTCTTCGTAAAATAATGATTTTAGTCGGAGTACTATTTCGATATCATGACCGATTCTATAAAAATGGCGGAAAGACTGATGTTTAAATACATTAGATTTACATTTTTAAATGTTATACCAGTTCTCTTTTTAGATTTAGATTTTTACCATTTACATACATCTTCTTACTGGTACATTTGTCGTTCATTTTTAATACATGTGGGATTTCTCAAAGGACGTTTCTGTCCTTCCTTGTTAAAGAAAAATGTTTCATTTAAACAGAAACTAAGGATCACCACCACCGCTAACAAACAACAAGAGCAAACAAAGACAACAACAAGAAGAAATTTGCAAATATACGTGCCCTAGGAAGCGTAGTTGTAGTAAGGATTATGGATTTGTACTATTAAACTACTTATTAAATAAACTAGACCGTCCACTGACCAGGACATGACCCTCAAGTTGCTTAACCTAATTATCTAAAACAACATTTAAGGGCTGTAACAGATTATCCTATATTCAAAAAGATAATACAAATTTCATAAGGTATTTTAACAATCGAGTAAAATAATATATAAATAAAATATTTTGTTAACGTATATAAAGCTTAACAAACGTCGGCACGAGAGATCTCAAGGAATTAGAGAGGGTGCCTATCTCTCGCTTTGATACCATCCGCATTATATTTTGGAATAAACTCGTTTAGGTAAGATGTAGCATTTTCTATCTCGCTCTAATTCCAGCTTTTCTTTCAGATATTTTTCTTTAAATATATAGCAAAGCTTGCGCCTTAGTTATTTTTCTTATTTTATTATTAGCTCTTTGGAGAGCATTATGCGCTAAATCACACACATATCGTAGTTATAATAACATTACATATAATGTAACCATTTAATTCACATTTCCCTTGCTCCATTTTTCCTTTGTATATTTTTTCCCGAAAGTTCTCAATATAATGTTAATATAAAATTTTGTTAGATGAATGTTGTCCTCATTTACATAGATTTGATTAATTACATATATGTTGCCAGTGACGTCACTATGGCGACAGGAACGACAACTCTGCTGATTGCAATAACGGCGTTGCTGTTTCAAGGTGATCTGACTTAATCTTTTAACTAGATAAATAGATAACTGTATAAATAGATAAATAAAGTGATTTCAAACTAATCTCGGTTGTGTAATAATTACATGACGCTAAAACGCCCCTAAATTAATATGCAAATCGGTTTAACCAGTGAAAATCTGTACAAACCTCCGACAAACAAATGCACGTGAATCTTGCTTTCAATAGTTAACAACGTCCGACAAACATCTGGGGCGGGGATATACCAGGCGTGCGTTTCAGTATGCCAAACCGTGCAACCGGCCGCTTACAGTCAGCTACGGAGTTGTCTTAGGATCATATACCATGCTCTTCACGTGCACCTTGTGCTATACTTAGGTATACGTGAACATCGTGGTTTATGACACTGAGCTATCTTCATAACTGATTGTAAGCGTACGGTTGCATACGGTTTGTCATACTGAACGCACGCCAGGTGGTTTGGCGTCAGGTTAATTGTTGTAGAATAAAACAGACTGTTGAAAATAAATAATGAATACATTAATTTGTCTCATGGGATACTTCTTTAATGTTGAGAAGCTTATAGCAAATATTAATGATGATGATGATGATATTGATAACAATTCATTGTCTTAAATAATGTCCACAGTGGGTGTGGCCCAGGTTGTAAATGGCGGGTTTAGCGACTGGTCGGCCTGGAGCTCTTGCTCTGTCACGTGCCTGCAGGGCGAGACCACGCGCACACGAGACTGCACGAACCCAGCGCCATCTGGCGGCGGTAGTAACTGCACCGGAAACTATACGGAGTCAATGAGCTGCATCGTCATGAATTACTGTATCCCGTCATATTACGGAAACTTGGATCAAGTAAGTTCCCGGTTTTCGGTACTGTCTTAATTATACCAGTAATATATTATGTAGAACGTAATTTCTGTTTTGGTGGTATTTTTGAAGACTTTTTCATTTACATTTATCTAACGAGTAATAGTACTCAAAATTGAAATTAAAAATATTAATCCAGTAATACAACAAGTCTCAAATATGGTCTATATGTCCCCCTCCCCCACTTTCTTCCTCATTGGAGATGTATAATTTTATGTTTTACGGTAATCTTGACTTAGATTCTTTTGATCGTCGCCGCGACAGAATTTCAGTCATATAACGACGCCCTGGGTCAAATTCCACCGCTTAACGCTAAGTAATGCTTAAATTCTTAAACTAGGCAGATACACATTCCATTTTTACTATTTCATGAAATATTCAATTACATGACTAAGTCGAAATGCATTATTACCCGAATAACTAACATAATTGTTCAGATATGAAATATTTTTTTATTAGAGAAACGAGATTTATGAAATTCACCCTTAAGTATTTAAGTTTTACTTAGCGCCAAGAAGATGCTGGTAAAATTCGAGCCAGCTCCTTACCCTAAGAGCACAAAGGAAAACAGCTAAAATTACCGACATACCTTTCACATCTATAGAACAAAGTTTCTTTCTGTATTTAACCGATTCGCCTTACTCTATATTTATCATATTAAAGTTCATAAATTGAATACCACAGTTTTGTAATCGGATACAAAATATGAAAATGAGGATCGATGCATCTGTGGTCGAACGATTACAGACACTGACCTGCAATCACTAAGCCCCTCACCGCCACGGGTTCGAGCCCCGGCCTGGCAACTGATCTCTGATTCTATATGTGAGCTAGCTTTAGGTGGACAGTTCAGTGTGCTTAGGGACATTCCCCACCTGTACTTAGATGGGTGTCACTAGTTGGCTGAAATACTGTCGAACAACATCAGCAAAACCATCTGTTATTTATGATTTTATACGTTAACGTTTTCAACCCAGAGCTGTGGAAGCGGATATTTCGGCTGCGCTACTGGCGTGGTCAAGTGTATCAACGCGACGAAGCGCTGCGATACTGAGTACGACTGCGAAGACGGGAGTGACGAAAACCCCTACTTCACTGGCGTTACCGACTGCAGTAGTGCCGTCTGCACACGGAACTCCGCGCCTGGTGAGTACAGCCTTTTACATGTGTGTTTGTCTGCATTCGGTAAAAAAGAAAAGAAAAAAATTTTTTTTTTTTTTTTTTTTTTATTTTTTACGGAAGCACATAGGGGAAATGGTGTATTTCTTTTTTCTTTTTTTTATCGTGGCCACGATTATTAAAAAAAAAAAAAAAAAAAAAAAAAAAAAAGAAAAAGAAAACAAAAATCTAACTCGTGTCGACGAGATATAACTAAATCTCGCTAACTCGTTGCCACAAGTTATTAAGAAAAAACAACAACAACAACAAACAAAAAATAATATCGCTATCTCTTGCCCACGCGATAATCTAGCGATTTGATTGGTCAGCTAACTCGTGGCAAATATGCAAATGAGAGTAGGTCTACGAAAAATCTGTCCATTTTTGTTTGAGATCAGAAAAAAGAATTCATTTTGCTTCATATGATTTGCAAGACATATACGCACAACATATATGGGGTGGCAAATTTAGGGAATGCATGGTTTGTCCATAAGATGCGGTAAAACTTCACTAATATTATGGAAAATATAACAAAATTTCAAAAACATAAATTTATAGGGTTTTTTTTTGTCGCTCCTGAGTATTTTTTTTTTCAATCTTCATGAATTTTTCACAGGTAATAAATATTTTTTATATTTCAAAGGGCCCCACTATTTAAAAAGTTAAGACAATGCAAAGGTCAAAGTCATATTATGATTATTGGTTATTGGCTCCAAATCTAAAAATATTTTATCGAGAGTATATTAGCTCCAAATCTAAAAATATTTTATCGAGAGTATATGGACAAAAGTGTAAGTTCTTCAAGAGCCCTTTCTAGTGATGTTTAGTTTTTGAAGATCGGGCTTGATTTGGACATTTTAAGGCATTCCAAAGTTTGATCATTTTTTGAACAATTGTAAATCAGTTTTTATGCTTCAAATTGTGATATTTAAGAAATATTATGTTCGACCATTGTATATTGTATATTAAATTGAACTATAACTGCATTGCTAGGTACCTATTAGTAAAATGGGGACCTCCGTGCCCGAGCGAGTGAAGTCGCTGATTTAATATCACTCAGCCCCTCACCACCCGAAAGGGTCACTCGGGCTTTTTCAAATGACGAAGCCTTTAAGCTGACTAGCTGTATGACTGTGGTTCTAACCGGGTCAGAGTCTTCCTTGACGTATAATTAATTGCACGTCGCTTTATGACTGCAACAGTGTCTTTCAACACAACAGCAATAACAATGCCTGTGGGAAGGATATTATCCAGTGTGACATATTCGCAGAATAACCAGATCCCTTATTCATCAATCTCCTGAATCTATATTTTTGACTCAGGATTCTGAAGTTTGAAAGAGTCATTTTCATCTCTTATACAACATTAATCTATAAAATCCCATTGATATCTATGGAAGATTATATATGTAAATATCATTTGCTTTTTGTGAAAAGTGCATGCATGTATGTATAGTTTTCTATGTTCTGTTAGACCTGTTAGACGGTTTCAAATGACAAGTGTGCAGTGATTAATATGATATGCTTACTGGCTATTAATATGCCAGTATGTTAAATTTCAAATGATACATTACGAATGAGAAGATGCATACAAATAGGCTTATCGCATTTCCTTGAAAAAAGTGTATAGTGCTAAATGCTTTCTGCTTTCTACCAAATAAGAAGTGCGAGAATATATGTCTAAAACATTTGTATATTAAAGGCAATTGAATGACTTGTACGTAAATGCAAAGATTTAAAAACATTATTAATTTGCAAATACGATAACAATTGCAAAAAAAATGCCACTAGGCACTAAACAGTGAGCATTACACACTAAACAAAATTGAAGCTGAGAACCAAACTGAAAATTTACATTTTGCTAGGGAGCGTTATTATTAATGAAGAGAGATGACTTTAACATTCTCTGTGCGGAATGTAAGACAAAGCGTACGCTTGCACATGCATACCTAGACGAATCGTGCCAGTTTATAGGACGAAGACTACCACCAACAGGTAAAACAGGGATTAGTGTCTCAAAAGAAAAAAACTATTGCGATTTGACTGATTATAGATTTAAACGTATTTGAATATAGAAAGCACTTTTATGTGACTTTGCGACTCCAATAAGCATTACATTTGGAATCAAACTTTCATAAGAAAAAAAAAACAAAGGAAAATATTGTGCTACGATTGGTTATTAAATTAGATATTAGTATGGAAAATCACACATGCAGAGTTTTTCTTGTTCACTCAAACAGGGAGCTACAGTTCTAAACATAAGCATTTCTCCATTTTTTTACTTCTGAAAGTCATAACAAATGGTGACCAATAATGCATTTTTGAAGAAAAAAAAAATAATCGAAGATTTAATAATACCCGCATACAGAATTTGTAAACCATTGGTAATTTCGGCAAAATACTAATTCATCCATTAATTAAAAGCCCAAATAATAGAATATTTATAGAATAATTAATTCTTTGATAACCATCAGGAAGAGTATAAATTTGGCTGTTTCCTTAAAAGTATGGACATGTTCTTTTTGAGTGGAAAATAAGTAAGTTTTCGCGACCGGTGCAAGGGTACTTATCCCATCGTTCATTTAATGAAAAACTAGTATACCGGTATTTCTATTATGAAATACTATGTAGTTAAATAAGAAATCATAATTAATATTGAGTTTTCAATTTGATTGAGTTTGGTATAACCTGTTTTGTCATTCAATTTATAATAGCCATTTCAGGATGTTTCTGTCCATTTGTTATTGCGCATGAAAAAATTATTGCAAGCTTGTGACAACATAATTAAATAGTGGTAGTTAAACAGTTTTAACGACATGGCCTTTCTTTAAATAATGCTCTTTTATTGTGAGCCAGTATTTGAAAAAGCATGCTAATTTGAATTTTTAAACTGTTGGTCTAGTGAAAAAAAGTTTTCAAGCTCGCGACTACATAACTGAAATACGGTGGTCAACCCTATTCAAATACATGATCTTTTGTGAAACATGTATTCAAACATTGTGATAAAAAATTGAAAGATTATATATTGTTGCATTTAATAAATTGGTCTAAATAAATAATAAATAAAATGAATAACAGATTACAAGCTCAAGACCTAATAAAAGTTTAAAAAAAATACCCCAAAATGGTTTGTCACTACTATTTGTCACATCTAAAAACTTGGTATTTCTTATGAAAATGGTTTGCAAGCTTGCGACAACATACTTGACCAGTGGCAGTCAACTGTCAGCAATGACATGGTCTTTTTTTATACCCCCGAAACGAAGTTTGGGGGGGGGGGGGGGGTATATAGGAGTCACCCGGTGGTCGGTCGGTCGGTCGGTCCAGCGGTCCGTTGCGTTATTGGAATTCAATACAACTACATGCAATGATCAATCACATGGAGAGGAAGTGCAGTGCACAAGAACCATAACTCCATCTTGACTTATTACAGAGTTATTGCCCTTTGTTACTTTTCCTTGTCCGGAGCATAACTTTAAAAGTACAAGTTAGATTTCAAAACAATTTCATACAATGGTCAACCACAATAAGAGGAAGTGCAGTGCACAAGAACCATAACTCTATCTAGAGTAATTACAGAGTTATTGCCCTTTGTTACTTTTCCTTGTCAAGATAACTTGAAAACTGGTTGGATTTCAAAACAATTTCATACAATGGTCAACCACAATATGAGGAAGTGCAGTGCACAAGAACCATAACTCTATCTAGAGTAATTACAGAGTTATTTCCCTTTGTTACTTTTCCTTGTCTTTAGCATAACTTGAAAAGAACTGGTTGGAATTCAAAACAATTTCATACAATGGTCAAGCACAACCTGTGTAACCCGGCCAAAAATCTGGAAAAAAACTAATGTAAAAATATCTTTTTCATACTCTTCTTCTTAATCCTAATAACTTCATCATTTCTAAAGCAGTATTGCGGGGGTATTAATCACATTTAGTGATAGTTCTAGTTTTAAATAATGTTCATTCATTTGCGAGCAAATATTTGAAAAATCACGGTAATATGAATTTTAAAAAAGTTTTCAAGCTCTCGACTAATTATTAAAAGGTGATGGTCAATCGTATATAACAAAATAGTGTATTGGATAAAAAATATTGGGAATAAATTTTGGGAAGATTGTTGTTGTTCACATAATTATAATATTTGGTTGATCTTTGATAATTAGTTCTTAAGCTTGCAATGAAAAACTGAATAGAGGCAATCAACAGTATTCAGCAACATTGTATATTTTATGAAAAATGTTCATTAATGCGATCAACTGCTTGAAAGATCATGGTTATTTGAATATAAGAATTTTATGCATCTGAACCTGTCCCTTATTGTAAAAGATTTACATTTTTGTTTCTGATTAAGCCACTAGGGGACGCTATTTAAGAAATCAGGTTTTGCATATAACTAAAAAAAAATAAAGTCTGACAGACCAATAAAAAATGATAGGTACCTCAGTATCGAGTACCCGAAAATTGTTGAGATTTTGGAGAGGTTGAATGTTCAAACCTTGAAAAAAATTGGACAAATGAGAGTAGGTCTACGCAAAAAGCTCCCATTTTCGTTTAAGAAGAGATAGAATAATTCTGTTTGCTGCAAACGATTAGCAAGACATATACAAAAATGTATTCATAAAATATTTGGAATGGCAACTTCAGGAAATGTACCGTTTATTCTCTAGAAGCGATCAAACGTCTCTATAATTGTTAAAAATTAAAATGATTTTTTCAGTTGTTTTTTTTTAATCTCATGCTTTTACATTTTATCCGATTTTCATGAAACTTTCACAGATTATATAGTTTTATATTTCGAAGGCAGTTTCAAATTTTGAAATTTTAGCAAAGGTCAAGGTCCTTTGCTGGTTGTTGTTTTTTTTCTTTGGCCTTATATAACTCATAATCTAAAATTATTTTATCGGGACTATAAGCATGACAAATAAAGCCCGCGAAGAGACCTCTCTAGTGATATTTGACTTTTGAAAATTTAACAAGAGTTGATGATTTAACAGCAGGTTAAAGTACGACCCTTCTTTTACTCAATTTTTATATCATCTTATGACATGAAGTGTTTCAGTCTTTTTTAATTACATTAAAGTGAACAGTCTTACATTTTAAATAAAACAAAGATTGTCGAAATCGGTTAAATATGCAGTTTTTATTCCAGTCCAAAGATAGAGGTATCCTTAAAAAAAGTTGTCATTTCATAGTAAAGCAGTCTCAACAAACTACCAGAGGTGCTCTTCAGCCCTTTTGCCTATATCTAAAAAAGTTGAGGTTCGATATACATGCGGTTTTCTGCATTCTGTTTTTTGAACTTGTGTCTATAATGTCAATTCTATGCTTTCTAGCTGATCAGGTTCAATACTGTTCATATATGCAAAAACCGATAATGTCTCCTATGTGACTTTATTTTTTATTACTGATTTCTATATCATAAAAACACTGAAGAAGTGACAGTTTACCAATTTCTAACAAATACCGAGTAAATTGAAACAGATAAAGAATATTTCTTTTTTTTTCACACAAAACGTTTCCTTTTTGCAGGTAACCGGCCACCGTTTATGGTCAGCGCAGTCATCGGGTTACTGATTGCAGCCGGAAAACAGTATCTAAACTAAAGGAAATCTCGTGTGCTCACGTGACAATTCGTTGAAGCAAAAACATTAAAAGGAGTTACAGGTTACTTAGTGAATGGATTTGCTTGAAAAAATATTGACGCTTTATTTCAGTTTTATAAATACAAGGCCACTTTTAATTATTTACAAACGCTGGATGTACCAAACATTTTATTTTGTACGTTTGTTATTATGAAACTATGTTTTGCATACACAAGCAATTCGGTATCAGCTTTGAATAAAATGAATGCAGAATTCTGAATCTGATTTATCATTTATTCCAGTGGTAGCGAGTTATGAAATCAATAGATTATAGCATCATGTTAAGTTATATTTGATAATGTGTCATGGAAAACTGAAAATGTGTTGTTGAGTCATTGATTTACGCCTCAATGGAACAAATGCAGTTTAGTTTTCATCTTATTTACATATGTTTACAACATTTTGTTTTGTTTTTCTCTATCTGAGTGAACTTAATTCATTTAAGGATTGAACTGCACATTTTGATGGTTCACTGGGGTGTGAACAACATTCGGGCTGTACACAGTTGGTGGAGTCCGACAGACTTCATCAACCACACTGAACAAATTCAACGTAGTTCATATTCCCGGTGAAACACCAACATCTCTACTGCAGTCTTTAATGATATTACATTTTATTCTCTTTATCGTGAAAATTTGAAGTAGATGAAAATAAACTGTTTTGTTATTTTAATTGGTGGCTTAAGTTCATACACGCCGACATAGATGCAACTGGTGGAATGGCGTACATACTAGTACCATTTTCATCGAAAGAACAACACGTACATGAACAAATTTAATTCGAAATCAGCAACCTTCGTCCACATTCGACTAAGTTATTTAATAAGATCATCTGCAAAATTTTGGTGAAACACAGTTTACTGTATTTTGTTAAAATTTATAAAAGTGTCCGTAGTAAAACAATCCATCCAGTGTACAATTTGTTATAAGTCACGTGGCAAGAATAGTAGTTATTTACATTTGTGGCGTATTAAACATCATTAAAGAATGCAGTGGAGATCTCAATAAACATAAATAAATATATTTGTTATTTATAGTCTCTGCTGGGATTATACTGAGCTTACTTTACGTGCTAGCTGATGTCCGATACTCAATATCATATAGAATATTTTGATTTTGTTTGACATCGATATTTTTCTTTTACATAAAAGCAGTATAGACTAGTATAATTGTCCTATTGACTATACTTAATCCGAAGCTTGATCGAATGATATGAAAATCTAGACATGGTAGGCTGCACATAATTTGCTCAAAACGTGGTAGACTATACTAAATTTACTACAACAACACCCGTTACCTGCTGCTAGATGCGATGGATATCTATAGCATGGTCTTACACAAAAACCACCAAAATGGACCAGAATGTATTGAAATAACTTTGTTTTTCGATTTATGTGAAATATTTGTTCAACTTTAATATCAACTGACTTATTTTTTTTATCATTCTGTCTGTTATTCATTTTTTTGTCATTTCTTTTTTTATATTGATATTTACCTACTATCTTATTTTAGCCATCAATTTAGCACGGTCATTACCGTAGTTTCTTGCGCATGCGCCGCACGTGTATATTGAGAAATCAAAATATTATAATTTAAAAAATATGTAAAATGTTAATTTTATTGTCTAAAACCACCCCTTGAACCTGAGCATTTGTCAGAATCCCGGTGTCTACAGATCATCTCTGTATCAACGTCATCAACAAATTACTGTCAAAAAGCGTGGTGGTATAGTGGCAACGAACTTGATTGCACATCCGAAGGTTGTGGTTTCTAACAACGCTTCTGGGCTTGAGTTTTTAATAAACTTCCCAGACACAAAGTACTGGTCCAACACAGGAACGTGGAGAAGGATTAAAACTTGTTTCCAAGTGGGCTTAAAGGTTTAAACAAAATTATACAATGTATTTGAAAGCGGAATCATTCGCATCTCATCCCCGGACGTTGAAGATATTGAAACTTCACTATGTCTCCTTTCTGATGTGTGCCGGAAATAATTTCCGAAATATTGGTGATAACCTCAATATTATCTTAGGAACATACAAATCTATCAGTCATATATGTATATTTTAATTATATTTAAGATTGTATTAATTTTACAAATAAGTAATCGATTGATTACCGCTGTTAGCATAGATATTCAGAGATGAGGTACAAGTGCACACTTAGAGTAGTTATGCTATAACTATTCTATAATTAGAATGATGCTAAAATTAAAATAATGGAATTATTTACATTGAAAAGTGTTAAATTATAATTCTTAAGAAGGATAATTAAAATCATTAATAGCAAAAAAGGTAAAAATATATATTAGACAAAAAAAAAGGAAAAAAAAAAGACCTTTAAATATGTGCTTATTATATTTATCATGATACTTTTCATAAACTACACGTACTCGTATGTGTTCTGAAAATAAACTGAAGGCATGTAAACAATTCATATATAGGAGAGGTATATAGAGTGTTCCTGATTTCTTATGTCATTCGGTTTCCACGCCAATTATATAGCACGCAGTGTCTCATTGCAAACCAAACAACCGGGGATCGCTTCTGTTGGGCGTGCCGTGTCAAAGTCATTATTAAAAGATGTTAAAATAACAAAATCAATGTAAAAGGCATACAAAAAATCAATTACTTTGAAGAGATATATTTAGCTTATTTACAAAAGATACAACATAGTAGATTGTTTTGTTTATAGTATTTCTGCTACAAAAAATATCACTAGGTTATTCATCACGAAAAGAACGCCCACAAAAAGATACCGACGCTCATGAGAAAAATGGCGTTTGCGTTGACGAAATGTTTCCATAGTCGAGCCTCCTTGATGGACGTCAGTCCCTTAATTTGTTCTTCAATCTCTTCTGACGTCATCACCGGGCCTTTTTTAGGAGGTTCATAGCCACAAATGAAGTAAACGACCTTCCGCCATTTTGGGAGTTCCGCTGTAACAAGGAATTTGATTGGATGATTTAAGTCACATGTTAACACTCACACCGCCATGTTTATGAATATGATTGTATTCTTATTAATCAGTTCAATAAGGAATAACACAAATTTTGATTAAGGCATTAATATCAATTTTACCTTAAAAAGGAAACAAGTTCTTCAACACATACAAATCTCTCTCTCTGGCTGAGATAAGAACTTCACCCTTGGGAAGGCCATGAAAAAATTGCTTGCCCAAAACGTGGGTTCGAATCCAAAAACTTAACCTTCTTATCTGCAGATAATTACGAGGCTGTCCAACCACTGGACAGTTAGATCATTACTCCTGAACGCTCGGTATAATGATGGACATTAGCTTGTTTCTCTTTTCGCCCCTTAACACTCAGCATCTTGTGTGTGTGTGTGGGGGGGGGGTCCTTTCGTGGGATACAGTGCAAAAAATAGGCGATATCGGTTGCTACATATAATTAATTAATGATAATATGCACGAGTCGAGGATATCCGATCGCTTAAAGGCTCCAATGCTGAGACTGATGCACACTAAAATACCTTTTACACCTGCTTCTAAGTCTTCTTTAGCAATAGCAGCGGCAGCCGCCTCCTCGTGCTTTTGTTGGGCCTCGATTTCAACATCAAATGGGACACGTTCTGCTCGACTGTGGCGAGTCCACCAGGTTATACGTGGCAGCTGAAAAAAAAGGGAAAACGTTGCCAATAATGTTACATTCATGATGAATTATTTTTTTCGAACACTGGGATACAATTGCTTCTTGTTTGTGGTTCGGGAAAATGCCTTCAAAAACGTCAACACATTTTTTTTTTTTTTTGAAAATGAGGGAAATTTAAAATGCCCTTAGAGTATTTTCATCTTTTACAGTTACTACTGTTTAATTCGAGGACTGGTTAAGAAATTAGCTTATCACTTTTCCTGATTGATTGAATAATGTAATGCAATGTAGTCTGCTCGACCTCCGAATGACGAACGGTGTACGATAGCAAATAGATATATGACAACTCAATATTTTCCCCATCTTAAAATATTATATATGTAGATCTAAATACATGATTTCTGGAATCAATGTTATATATTCTAAAAATATACAACATATGTCTCGTGAACATGTCCCTAAATAATAAATATCAATGTGTCTTTATTAGTCTCTAAGGCAATAGGCATAAATGAAATCACCAAATTGGGATATTTGTATTTCCCATTTTTAAAACTACTAACATAAGGCCATGTAATAATACATTTCACGTGAGTGCAAATGAAAACTTTCAGACTGATTTAAGTTTCAGTAATATTCAACGTATATCGCCTAATTAAACCACAGTGTTTTTGGAGAGAATCACTGAAAGCGGCAGAGTGCCTCATAAAGTTGAGGAAAGTTTTGTGAAACAAAGGTCAGATACAGACGTGATTCTTGTCTTGAGGCGCTGTCAGCAGGGAGATGATGACGGTTGCGATGACGGAAACGACAAACAATATGCACGCAAAATGCAGGAAGTGGATGTCAGCAATGACTGAGGGTCGCGTGTCTTCCTCCCCGCATAGAGGACTTCCGTATCCGAAATCAAGGCCCATCCGGATGAGTCCGACAAGAAGGCCGATCATTAAGCCCCAAAATGCTCCCTGGAGCGGTAGAGATGAGAGATGCGATACAAAGTTCAGTAGATGCAATGATATGGTAAAATCTAGATGTAAATAAATAAATAAAAAAAAAAAATATCGGTAAATGAAGATATAGTTTTCGTTTGATGAAGGCCAAGAACAACAAACATATTATGTAGAATAAAATGTTTCACGTATACCTGCTCGTTGGTTCGTTTCCACAAAATGGCCAAGAGGTAAAGGGAGAGTACCGGTGGTGCGAGGTAACCCGTGACCGACTGGATGTAGTTGAAAAGTTGTCCCCCTTGTGATGCCTGCAGCACGGGGATCCAGAGAATGCTCACCACGACCAGGACCAATACAAACACCCTGGTATAGAGAGGCAATGAGGAAAGATTCTTTGTTATTGAAAAAATGTTGTAATAGATTTAACTGTCGATGAGACAATCATTATCCATGTAGAAACGTCCGGCTTATTTCAGATGGGGGAAGTCCCCTGAGATCACAAATGCACACATTTGTGTTTACGCATGGAAACTATAACCTTTTTTTAGGCCCAAGGATAAAACCATCTATGTTCCTGAGATTTTTTGTTGTTGTGAACATTGCCAGACTACTCGCAAAAGACAGGCAAATGTTAAACAAGTTATGTTAAGGGAAATATTATGGAGCCTATCCCCATGCTCTACATCGCGTTATTCAGGTTAAGTTCAAGTATAAGCTTATACATAGTAAAATTGTTGTTTGATTACAAACCAATATAAGTGATATCATGAAAAAGATTGGAATTGAAAAGTATATCATGTCAGTTTATCCACATACAAAAAAAGCTGATGGCATAGGCGTGAGAGAAAAGCAAAGTTTTGCAACATCATATCTGTTCTCGGTGACACTTTATTAAACAACTGCATACGTATTGCGAATTAATACCCGAAAGTATAGCTATTATACAAAACTGGCGGCGTACATGACTCATAAATATCATAAAATTATGGTATTGTATTTTGTTCAGATTCTAGTTAATGTTGGACTTTACAACGAATGAAAATGTAAGTGTGGTGTTCCCGAAACGTCCGCGTTTCGTATTTGAAAACCACAACGCTCTATCCCAACTCCGTACCGTACAAGTGATTCCACTATATCACCCCATCCCTAACCCGTACCGTACCTGCCGACCACGAGAAGTTCTCCGTCCCCGGCCTTGGGCCTGATTCTCTGCCAGATGTCCATGGTGAAGATTGTGCTGGAACTGTTGAAGACCGATGTCAGGGAGCTCATCAGTGCTGCCATCATGGCCGCCAACATCAGGCCCTTCAGTCCTGTCAACAACGGACACATACCTCCAGTAAGCGACAAGCAGACATCAGACAGAAGTGCTTAACACTGCGTGTTTTAAAACAGGTCAATAATGACGTCACCTCCTGTCCATTTTTCAGTACTGTCAGCAAGTTCAAGCAAAGATAAAGTACGACATAATATGTACATAGCAATTTTCCACGGCATAGGCAGAATTATAACAAGAGTACTCCCTGGAACACGTGTGTCACCTGCTGAAGCGTGAGAGAAAAAGTGTGACGGACAGCCGGACGGACGAACAGACAGACGAAATAAAAGTGACAGCAGGTGACACAATAAAATACGCATAGGGAGATGGGATGCATTTTCATTTAGAACTGCAAAAGTGTAGTTCATATTTTATTGTTTTGCGTTTTTAATACGCATGTACGCATTGTGCATTAAAGGCTCTACGCACTTGGCAACAATAAAACCTACCAGTCGGCATGAGTTCCAAGACTAACTTCGGGTAAGCGATGTTGGTACATCCTGCCCTGTTGTCACACACCTTTTGACAAATGTCCGGGTCCACACACGCTATCTGGTCTGAAACACAATACAGTTAATAAGTCTATATAGATATTGAAAAAGTGCTCAACATGAGTGTTTCATCAGAACTTGAAAAGTGCTAAACATTTTAGCATTTCCCTATGACTTGATAATTAGTCTAAAATAATGTTGAGCTCAACGTAACCCTTTCTGGCAGGGTTTTGTCAATGATCGGTTTCAATAGACTTTATATACATATCAAATTAAGTAGTATTGCGGTTTTCCGAATTCACGTGTATGTATAACTTAATATACCTCGAGTCGGGAGCGATGATAGGATTACTGTTTGTAGTAAAAATAATGGAAATAGTGTTTGACATTTCTTGTTTAAAGACTGGTTTGCCCATTGTGTGCCTGTGACATCACGCCACTTGTATACAGCATCATACCGCGTCAAGGCATCTCACTCAGACAATGTCCCCAGAATGATTAGAATTGTGTAGCTTAATATGTACGTTAATATGAAGAAAGTATATTAGATAGACTTACCAGTAAACAGGACCCGACTGATCATCCCGGGAAATACGGTCGTGAATAGGGGCAGAATCTTAAGGTAGGACGCCAGGATGGATCCACCCTTTCACGTGAAGCATGTTTTTCGCCGCCAGGGAGCGCTGTACTAGTACCTGCAACGTCACGTATTGGCATCAAGTTATAACGCCCGGTTGGTCATGTCATATATAGGATAATATCATTGCGCTGATCGCCTATTCGTCCGACTGTTTGTAAAATTTTGCGCATGCGACATGATTTTATTGAAATAACATTTACTTTCTGTTAATTGGTGAAATACTGCATTATATCAGTGAGATAAAATCAATATCACCCACAGTGTTAATTACATATAGGTTTAGCGGAACTACTTTTTTTTGTTATTAATAAAAGATATGTATACAGATATGTTGCAGAACAGTATTAAAAAGTTGTCTCCCTTTGTTTTCTTTAAATGAGAAATATTCACATTGATTACAGGATAGAATACACAATATAATCCTATTCTTTTGTCAGCAGTTAAAGATAAAATAGAAAATGTGTTTGTTTTTTGTGTGGATATCTCGAAGTGATACTAATTTAGATTTTTAAAATCATCTCTCGATGAGATACATTCCATATTCACTTAAATCAGAAAAATATCCTCTAATTAATCACTTTGAAATGTAGGTGGGTATTACATTTTTTTTTCAGGCGGATAAACCATTGCATCACTATACTGACCCTGTTTGTCTATGACGTTTGTTTGTTTGCCTGGGTTTAACATGTCACCGACAGTAGTTCAGTCATTTCAGGACTTTTATCTAAACAAGATAGGTATAGTGCTATATCACTGCGATATAATTGCGTATAAACGTGACGTGACACCACACCAAGTCACATTATTCTGATTCCACCGTGCAACAAATCTCCTTGAACACACTTATGTGGCGAGTGCCCAGCACAAGGGAGATAATTATGATTATTGCGTATCTTCCTCTTTCAGTTTTACAGGGAATTTATTGAAACCTCCCGTATGTCTCCGTAAAAAATAATGGCTGATCATTTGTTTATTTCTCCATTCTGCCGTGCTCTTAATAAAGCAACGGTCCCGGTGTTCAAATGGCAAGATCGTCCGTTCCATAACAGAGTTCCTATTTTCGATCCCAGGAAGTAGTCAAGGCTAGGAGGATAGGTCGCAATGCACTCGATGACCCTCTATATGTTCTATTTAAATCCGCCATTTTGAATGAGGTAGAAAATTGAGGGAGATTTTGAAACCCGCTTTTGCGTAACCGGATCGAGCAGACGATGTTTTGATAAACGACCACAGAATTGTGCCATCTTTTAAGCTAAAGTATGACCGCCATTTTTATCGGATTCCTAACTTCCATTGTTTTATATCTAAAACTATCAAATATTATTGTTAAACATAAACAGTTTTAAATGTAAATAGAGTGCGTTCATGTGTATGTATTCACGTCCGTAGATCTTAGTCGGTATAAACCAGTACTCCCTGCTATATTAAGCAGACGGCACAGACATGCTAGATGATCTACCTGTAAATACATTCACCTTTCCACAGGTAAATGAGTATTATATTGTAAACGAGCAGACGACACTTCTCTCGCGCAATAGCAGACGACAGTACACACCATGGGTAAGAGATTAAAAGTATTATGTCCTTTTCCCCAGGTTTTCAACACTTTGTCTATCTTCCACGTCTGATTCAAATCCACATTTATTTTCTGAAGTTCACTTTGATAAAATTACTTGAATATCATCGGCCTGTAAATCTCGTGGTCTATAGATCAGTAGTGTACCACTATGGTAACGTTTATGTACTTGAAACACTTCATCGGTGTAGGTTTGGTCATAAGCTCGTGTGAATGTTGTTTTAAGATGACTTATGCGCACATAGTCACCTACTTTAAACTTGATGGGTTTAAGTTTTGTCACTGTCATCATAGATTTGGGGTTTTGAGCAAAATAAGTAGCTAATCGCACTTCCTCCTGATTGGTATCTTTGACATCAGCGGGTCTCATCACAATGGTCCTATGATAGGTATGATTATAACTGTCAGCGATATCTTGTAACACCGGTAGAAATGTACTGGTTTCCTTGTAAGAAAAATAACGCATGAGTCAAAATAGCCCGTTCGGATGTTGACGCCTTTGTTTCATTTTGGGTAGGAAAGTAGTGAACTTCTTCTTCCTTCATGGTGTACCGGTACACCACTATGGAGCTCCGGAGCACCGGGGCACCGGAGCACCAGGAGCATATTTTGGAGCACCGGAGCACCACTTTTGAGCACCGGGGCGCCATATTGGGGCACCGGTGCACCACTCCTCCTCCTCCTCAAAAGTTTAAAGCCAAGAAAGTCCAGGATCTCATGAAGAAAGAAGAAGTTCACTACTTTCC
Source organism: Solen grandis (assembly GCA_021229015.1). Lineage (NCBI taxonomy): Eukaryota > Metazoa > Mollusca > Bivalvia > Adapedonta > Solenidae > Solen > Solen grandis. The sequence goes on along the minus strand of CM037783.1, from coordinate 62,565,504 downwards.
TACCCAAAATGAAACAAAGGCGTCAACATCCGAACGGGCTATTTTGACTCATGCGTTATTTTTCTTACAAGGAAACCAGTACATTTCTACCGGTGTTACAAGATATCGCTGACAGTTATAATCATACCTATCATAGGACCATTGTGATGAGACCCGCTGATGTCAAAGATACCAATCAGGAGGAAGTGCGATTAGCTACTTATTTTGCTCAAAACCCCAAATCTATGATGACAGTGACAAAACTTAAACCCATCAAGTTTAAAGTAGGTGACTATGTGCGCATAAGTCATCTTAAAACAACATTCACACGAGCTTATGACCAAACCTACACCGATGAAGTGTTTCAAGTACATAAACGTTACCATAGTGGTACACTACTGATCTATAGACCACGAGATTTACAGGCCGATGATATTCAAGTAATTTTATCAAAGTGAACTTCAGAAAATGTGGATTTGAATCAGACGTGGAAGATAGACAAAGTGTTGAAAACCTGGGGAAAAGGACATAATACTTTTAATCTCTTACCCATGGTGTGTACTGTCGTCTGCTATTGCGCGAGAGAAGTGTCGTCTGCTCGTTTACAATATAATACTCATTTACCTGTGGAAAGGTGAATGTATTTACAGGTAGATCATCTAGCAATGTCTGTGCCGTCTGCTTAATATAGCAGGGAGTACTGGTTTATACCGACTAAGATCTACGGACGTGAATACATACACATGAACGCACTCTATTTACATTTAAAATTGTTTATGTTTAACAATAATATTTGATAGTTTTAGATATAAAACAATGGAAGTTAGGAATCCGATAAAAATGGCGGTCATACTTTAGCTTAAAAGAAGGCACAATTCTGTGGCCGTTTATCAAAACATCGTCTGCTCGATCCGGTTACGCAAGAGCGTCAATTTTCTACCTCATTCAAAATGGCGGATTTAAATAGAACATATAGAGGGTCATCGAGTGCATTGTGACCTATCCTCCTAGCCTTGACTACTCCAGGACGTGAGATACTATAATCGTTAAATTTGATATTTGCATTCATTTCACTTTCATGGTGCTCAGTATATACATTATTTTCATGATTGGTTGGTCCGGTGTCAGGACACTGTGGCCGGTTGTGGTATCATGCCACTTGTCTACGGTTGGATATCGCATTGAGGCCGCACTTTATCTGCTACATGCTGACATAGTCCATTGGTGACCGATGCACGATATTTAAAAAGAAACAAATCTTATCTTGAATTGTAACACGATTTTGAAATTAATTCCGTGCATGTATGCATCAAAATATGTACATATAGTTTTATAATTAAGTGTCACTACACCCTATTTTGAACCATATTGAACCAGTACTTTGCACTTGAAAAGTTCATCAGATTGTCTTGCCCACAACGAGGTTCGAACCCATAACTATATATATGCCGGATCAGCAGAAATGGACACTACCAGTGGACAACGGCACCATCCGGATATTAACACATACTTGCCACAGAAATGAGAATTCTCAAATCGAAGGGAGACAATTGTACCTGGTCAGAACAGAAGTACCAAGCACTGAGGATTGTAATGCCGAAAATATTCCCTGGCCATGGCATCTCGCTGTCCAAATCACGGATCAGGTGAAATGCGTCGTCGGCAGGGTAACCGCAGGTCGAGTCGTTCATCGTCTGGGTCGGGATCGTGTGAGGGTACTTGGCGTACAAACTGGATAGACCGCCGACCTCCATGTAACCTACAGAAAAACAAGTTTGTATATTAGTTACTATGGAAATAAGCATATAACACCTATGGTAAGTCATATATATGTAGTCATATAAAGATGACAAAAAAAATCCAGTGGAAAGTATTAAGATGTCCATCTTATTGTTACTATTGCGCTAAGCTTTAGACCTTACAAAGTGTGGTTATTGACCATAAAGAATAGCGGACATTTTCTTATCTGAGGTTTGGCGATTCAGTTACTATGAGGACGATTATGTTTCTTTAGATACAGATCAAAGTTTAAACTGAGAACGGCTGGGATTCCGAAGACGTATATAATGAGGACTTACTGAGGATCATGAGGACAATGGCCCCGCCTACCATGATCACTGTCTGCATCGTGTCCGTATAGATGACTGCCTTCAGACCACCTGTCCACGACAACACACTCATATTAATATCTCGCATTGTGCAGACATGAGCCAGGGTGCATCCGTTTTTTTTTGTTTGTTTGTAAGGTTTAACGTCCCATCGACAGTATTTCAGTCATTTGGAGACGATGTCTACTTGAGACATATATTGTGCAGCCACACTGCAGTATCACGTCTTAGACATGTTGCATGATACCACACCCAGTCACATTATCCTGACATCGGGCCAACCAGTCCTGGAGCTACCCTTATATGCTGGCATCAACTCAGATTTCTCAAGTTTTATATCTCACGTAACAGTTTTAAATTATATCTATTTTAGCATCTTTCTTGTCTTTTTAAATGAAAATAAAATCGAGCATTTGTTATTTCAATGAATGATATGATATACATACGAAGTATACTTTCCTTATAAAAGCTAATATACAATTTTAAAAAAAAATATATATCTTACCATATTCGAATTTACCATGGTAATAGTACACATGTATTCAGTATAATTTACGATTTCAGTAAATATCTTCATTGTAAATTGTTCAAACTAACTACGTCGTAATACTACACATGAGCTTTTTTTTTACAATTCCATATACATGTACTTGTACGTGTAATTTACAATTTGGTAATACAGAGATTTTTTAGTTGAGGACATTCTCTTTTAAATTGTTCCATGAAATGCAAGACTGGCTCGAATTCGAAGAATACTGCGTGCTAAGTAAAACTTAAATTCTCATATAGTACTGAAACAGGTGTGTGAAGTTAGCGCGTAGATCGTAGATCGTAGATCGAAACTATAACTAATTTTCTTTGTCGATCTGGGTCGTAGATCGTAGCTCAACCATTGAAATAAACCAAAATATAAATGGTTGAGCTGGATCGTAGATCGTAGCTCAACCATTGAAAAATGTTGATGGAATGGTTGAGCTGGGTCGAAGATTGTAGCTCAACCATTGAAATAAACCAATATAGTTGGTTGAGCTGGATCGTAGATCGTAGCTCAACCATTGAAAATGTTGATGGAATGGTTGAGCTGGATCGAAGATCGTAGCTCAACCATTCAAATAAACCATTATAAATGGTTGAGCTGGGTCGTAGATCGTAGCTCAACCATTCAAATAAACCAAATTAATGGTTGATCTGGATCGTAGATCGTATTTTATCGTCGTCGGTAATTTTGTACTCGTCTGGAAAAATGAACTTGTCGGGAAAAAATATATGTCGCTTTTTGTTTAGTATTAGTCGTAAACTAGTTATATATTTGTCTTCTTTGTCGGGATTATTGCACTTTTCGGAAAATTGCATTAGTCAGGAAAAGTCGCATAATCAACCAATATTACATTTGTCGGGAAACTTTTGTTCTTCGGGAAATATATTCTCGTCGGGAAAATTGCTTTTGGCGGAAAAAAAATGCTTTGTGGGAAAATTCCAAAATAATATCTCATTCGTCGGAAAAGTTTCCGTCGGGAAATTTTCTGTTCGTCGGGAAAAATTATTAGTATTAGTTGTGAAAATTGTATTTTGTTGATATTTTTATTTTCGTCGGGATTATTGTACTCGTCGGGAAAATTGCATTCGTCGGAAAGTTATGTGCTCGTCGGAAAAAATTGCATTCGTCTCGAAAAGTGCTTCCGTCGGGAAATTTTGTAGTCGTCGGGAATCTCATTCGTCGGAAAAGCTTCCGTCGGAAAATTTTTGTTCGCGGGATCTACGACCCAGCTCAACCATTCCATGAACATTTTCAGTGGTCGAGCTACGATCTACGATCCAGCTCAACCATTTATTTTGGTTTATTTCAATGGTTGAGCTACGATCTACGATCCAGCTCAACCATTTATATTGGTTTATTTGAATGGTTGAGCTACGATCTACGACCCAGCTCAACCATTCCATGAACATTTTCAATGGTCGAGCTACGATCTACGATCCAAGTCAACCATTTATATTGGTTTATTTCAATGGTTGAGCTACGATCTACGACCCAGCTCAACCATTCCATGAAAGTTTTCAATGGTCGAGCTACGATCTACGATCCAACTCAACCATTTTTATTGGTTTATTTGAATGGTTGAGCTACGATCTACGACCCAGCTCAACCATTTATAATGGTTTATTTGAATGGTTGAGCTACGATCTACGACCCAGCTCAACCATTCCATGAAAGTTTTCAATGGTCGAGCTACGATCTACGATCCAAGTCAACCATTTATATTGGTTTATTTCAATGGTTGAGCTACGATCTACGATCCAGCTCAACCATTTTATTGGGTTATCAATGGTCGAGCTACGCGATACGACCCAGCTCAACCATTCCATGAACATTTTCAATGGTCGAGCTACGATCTACGATCCAAGTCAACCATTTATATTGGTTTATTTCAATGGTTGAGCTACGATCTACGACCCAGCTCAACCATTCCATGAAAGTTTTCAATGGTCGAGCTACGATCTACGATCCAGCTCAACCATTTTTATTGGTTTATTTGAATGGTCGAGCTACGATCTACGACCCAGGTCGACAAAGAAAATTAGTTATAGTGTTGATTTACGATCTACGCGCTAAATTCACACACCTTACAGAAACACATTATTTTTTTAAGAAATAATTTTAGTATTACTTTAGATTACATAAATAATTTCCAAACTAATTGACGGTGTAGGTTAAGAAATGATCAATTTTGGCACTTTAATTATAGAAACAAGAATAATTTCTATGATTATTGACTTGACTATTTGAGTTTACCGTCGCTTCGACAATATTTCAGTCATATAGCGACGTCCAGTTAATTACAGGTGGAGGAAGACCCCGAATGCACAGAGGCATCCGGGTAGAACCACCGACATACCGCAAGCCAGCTGGAAGGCTTCCTCACATGAAAATCCGAATGACCCTGCCGGGATTCGAACCCACGCGGTGATGAGCTGAGTGGGTGTTTAAGTCAGCGACTTTACCCTCTCGGCCACGGAGGCCTCCAAGAATTAATGAATTAAGTCTAATAATACTTAGCGTTAAATAAGGTCGGGACTGTTAAAAACTTATAGATGTGCAATGTGACACTCTACCGGCGACAGTGTAGATGGCGGTGATGAGAAGTAACACGATGATACCGACGTACATGTTCCAGCCGATGGCCTGCTGTATAAAGATGGCCCCGGCGTAGATGTCAGCCTGTGAGAGAGGACGTGTGTTTCCATAGAAACAGTATACATGTAATAAGTAAATAAAGGGATTTTTTCCAACAGAGATTGCAAGATTGCAAACAAATCATGTAAAAAAATGTTTTGTTTGAAAGAGATGAATAAAGATAATAACATTTAGTAGCTACGAATACTGAAAGAGAGGGAGAGAAAATCGATAGCAAGATATCGGATATAAAGATGTTAATGTCCCATACTATTTGATTGGGCGAAATGTTAGATTTTCCGCCCTAGAACCGAGAGGTCGTAGGTTCGATCCCCGTCCGCGACATATGAGAGTCGTTCATATGATACTGGTATATCTCTCATGCCTTGCACACAGCATATAAGGGTAGTTCCTGGACTAGCTGGCTCGATATCTACAGTCTGATATGGTAGAGAGATAGCACTGTATCTGTCTCATGTGGACAACAATTCTCAGATAACTGATATATTGTTGGTTGGTCGTAAACCCAAACAAGTGAACAAGTTTACTAAAGCTAGCGACGATAAATTTAAGTCAGCAAAAACAAAACAACTTCAGGCGGAACACCTTGGCGATAAAGTTTTAAGTCAAAACAACCAACTCCTTTTATATTACCAATAAACAATGACTGCTTTTGTTAGATACGTACCGATATTTTGGTGAAGACATATATCAGGAGAGACAGTACCGACATGTACACCTGCAGTCGGGTCCCGCCGAACCTTTTCTTTAGGTACTCCGGTAGCGTGTACACCTGTATAGAAAGACGCCCCAAAAGTTAAACCTTACATCTAAGACCGTCAATTTGCCGTAATATCAAGGTGGACGTATAAGTAAGTTGCATGTACTTGTCAAATTGTAATTTGCTTTGTATTTTGTTTAATAAAAATGTTTATACTAAACTATTTTATCCCGTTTACCAATAAAGAAATATTCAGTAAGCACACACCCGCCGTCATTTACATGTCATCAAAATTGCTCTTCATTCAATTCATAATAAATCTTGCAACTTAATCTAACATCCCACTCTAAATAAATAGAAGAAAAAGGTCCAAATGATTTGGCTAAATAAATAAATAAATAAAAAAAAAAAAAAAAAAAAAAAGCATGTAAATTTATGTCCCCGTTCTTTTTTTTCTCCAGAAATGAATTCATGAAAAATTCTGAATCTAATGAACAGTTGGCAAGATTTGACATATAGTTTAGTACATATGTTTGTGGTATACAGTAAACGTCTAATTATTAATCAACGTGGATAATGGTTTTTGGTGGCTGGTTTGGGCCATGTCGTGTTGACGGTTGGTTTCAAAGGTTTATCGTCTTTTCGCTTCCATCTTTTCGACCCCTCAACTCGCCACACGACAAAGTTTAGTTTTGACCTTTCATTTTCGACTTACCTGTACCACTAAAAGAGGTGGAGCGGCCACCATTGTGGAGTAATTTTGTTCATGTTGGCTGTTTAAGTCAAGTCAATCATTTGTACCGCCATAAAAGCAGTTTTTAATTACCAATGACCCCCACAGAGGCCAAATGATTGCAAAATAAAGTGCAATTTTACATTTTCATCTTCGACAGCGTCCGTTTTTCGCTATTTTCGACCAAACTGGTACTCCGTAGTTGGATACAGAAATGTATGGTGGATACTTACGCCACTAGCAATGTAGACTGGAACAAACAGCCAGGCCAGCAGCAGCAAACAGAACAAACCCTGTAGCATGCATGTACACCATAAACAAGGATTTACAATATGTGAGAGGGCATAAAACATTACTTAAACACATGACGTACTACAGACATACATTTCTTTTAATATGAAAACTTAAATGTGTGTGTGTGTGTGTGTGTGTGTGTGTGTGTGTGTGTGTGTGTGTTACATTCCATCGGTTTGCTTAACTATCAATGAATGTCGTGATTTATCTATAGGAATAATGCAAAATCCAGTCAGTCAGCCAAGTGCATTTACAAATCCTTGTCAAAGTAAATACCAGAAAATGAGTTCAAACTATTTATCAATGCGATAAGAAAGACCCAGTGTATAACTTGGCATGATACAGAACACAGGTATGTTTAACTACGTTAGATAATTTGCATTTCCAAATATATTAAACCGGTCTTCAAGGTCTCTCTATTTACATATCCATTCAATCAAGCCACGGTAATCAAAGAGCTCTTGGATATGTATTACTAGTTCTTTTTTAGCAATCTTCAACCAACCTAGGTAGCATTTTTGAATCTGTGGAAAATCAAACCAAGCTAAAACATTTCAAACCAAGACAAAAACATTGTTCAATCTGAACAGATATTACGCTGATGACGACGGCGACGACGATGATTTTCATGATGATAATGATGACAAACGAGGAAGGAGACACAGATATTTTATTCAACGATGCCAATGATAAATTAAAAATCAGTTTTTCATACGCAGCAACGCTATGTACTTATACTGGTCTATGGTGCTCCCAAATTCAAAGTGAATCTGATAAAAAAAACTTTAAGGGAGCAAATACAGGTTTCCTGTCTCACAAGCGGCGCAAGTTTTCCCTTTTTATCTCTCTCTCTCACTCTCTCTTTCTCTTTATCTCTCTCCGTTAGTAGACTGAAACATACGAATGTGACATTTGACCAGCGTATAAATGCCCAATCATGACCATTGCTACGTATCTATGATACAGATAGCTAATACTGATCGTGGGTATGCATCTATTACCTTGACATCATTTGCATCGCTGTAATCAATAGAGCTATGCATTCATGGCATGCTTGCAAGAAATACGGAAAATCGTTATGGACAAATAATTTCTAAATAACAGAGGTATGCATATTTAGAAAGAATTCACTATTCGTCATGCATTGCGGAATCTGATATTATCAAATGTCACCAGTTGGGGAAGAATATTTTCGCCGATTTCAGTTTTTCTCCCGCAATTCATCAATTTCATTGGTCGCCCCAGGACTTGGTCAGGAATTCGAACCAATCAAAATACAGCAAATTTACTAATGGCCAATACATGAAAAGAAATGAAATGCTTTGGTTGGAGGTATGAAACGATAATATATTAAAAATTAGTAATACTTTATACATACGTACATTTAATTCATAGCTGGCGACCGCTATACCGGAAGCTGCGCCAGTGCCGGCCAGACCGACGAAACTTCCGCTTCCGATATTGCTGGAGAACAGCGACGCCCCGATCTTGAGACAAAACGTGCAGAAATCAAAAGTAAATTTGCAAATGAATGAATTTAACCGTGCAATAATGAAAGAATACAAGAAGAAGAAAAGTAAATAAATGAATAATAGGAATAAGGAAGTATAATTTACATTTCCCTGAATTTGAAGAAGGGTAGAAAGTGATTCATATATACATACAAATGTGTACACATAAAAGAACAAAAGTTTAATAATTTATGTTACTTAGTAACTGGTTTTGTCATCGACTTATACGCACCGTGAACCAGACCATTTCTCGGCCCGCCAGGAAGTAGCCGCTGACACTTGACCTCTGGGTTTGCCATGTGGCCTTGAAAACGACACAATTAATCGCTTATAAGTCAATCAATTAGTCATTCAATCAAGTAGGCAATCAATCAATCAATCAATCAATCAATCAATCAATCAATCAATCAATCAATCAATCAATCAATCAATCAATCAATCAATCAATCAATAAAATGTTTAGCACTAGTCAGAAATCGGTGAAAAAAAAACACGATCTGAATTAACACCCTAGCTCTGCTCAATGCCTAAACTAGTCCCGGAAGCCAAACGTCCGTCATATAACCGCGAGGTCGTAGGTTCGATCCCCGTAAAGTCGTTAAAAGTGGCACTGGTGTATAACCATTGTGTCTGGCGTTCAGCATATATATGTGAGTTCTAAGACTTGTTGGTTCAATGAGACCGTGACATTAATATTGCGTGATATCGCACTGAGGTAGCACTATACATGTACGTATCTGTACAATTATATGGACAAACAAGACCTGATGATATGGTGGGCGGGTTTGTCGGGCTTTTTTCATCAAAAGTAGGTCAAAGGTCAAGGTCAACTGCATAATGAAGAGGTCCATCCCCTTAAGCAATTGGCCAAATATTGAAGCAATCCAATGAAGCTCATAGAAGCAGATGAAGGAAAAGGTACACCTGTTCAGACGCCGCTATTTTTTTTTTGGTCAAAAGTCGGTCACAAGGTCTAATGTAAAAGTTCACTTAAGCAAATGTCCAAATATTGAAGCAGTCTAATGAAGAATATAGAAGATATAGCAGATAAAAAATGAAAAACCGAGCAGACGCCCGACGACACCCGAGCCCGTCCAAAACAAATTTAACATTTTGAACATTTGTAATTTGTTTTATTGATAAATATTGACAAACGAGAAAAGCTGGGCAAGCCATAATATAGTGATATATATATCTACATTTAAGTATTTAATTAACATTCGTACAGTGATATAAAGAGTGATAAATGACTTGCGAAAAACAATTATGCTAATGTATGTAAAAATACAAAGGGAGGGACAAATGTGTCGTGGCCATGCAATCAATGTAAATATAACAGAGCGCATGTATTTCCCGAAACATTATAATTGGAGAGTTCCCTTATGTCAATATTTGAAAGAATTTTGCTCGCTTATTGATTCTTTTTTAACAACTGATATTTATAATGTTTTGCATCATGTTCTTAAATAATATGGTCTTCTTGTTTTCAAAGAGAGAGAGAGAGAGAGAGAGAGAGAGAGAGTCCATATGTTCAAATTGAGAGATACGACCCGGTTTTCTCGAAAATAGAGTTTCATGTTCAAACTCAAAATGTGTCAAGGTATATGGAGGGTAATTGTTTGTTTCAGTGGAACATCATTTACCTTCTCACAAGATGAATTGAAAATAATATTCCACTGTAACTAACAATTTTCCTTCGTATCTAATACCTTTCTGCGAAACTCTACATATTGTTACTTAGTTCATTAAAAATTTTACCCTACGAGTATAATATAAAGTATAGTCCAATAAATAAACACAAAGAAAGCGTGTACTCAACATTTCTTTCGATTATTTCTTGATGAAGTTTTATTTCAATGCAGAAAATCTTGAAAAATAATAATAGTGTATTCTAGTAGTCCCGTTACCAAACGATGAAAATCATTAAATGGTAACTTTCTCTGACTGAAACAGAGAAATTACTTTTTCAATTCATTGGTACTTCCCGAAAGAGATTTCCGTATGATACTATTTACCCAGAGATCATACTTGATTATTTTCGAGAACTCTGGTCCAGGAGACGAATATTTACATAGAAAAACAACAACAACAACAACAACAAAAAAAAACAAAAAAAAAAAAAACAACTGACAACCAGGTGCAGTCGGGGAAAAGTGATGTCTTACCCACATGCCGACGGCCAGACAAAACACGAGATACACCACGATTACGACGAGATCTGCCGTACCGACCCCGACGTTTGTTAAAGCGCTCGTGACGTTGACCATCTTAACTGCTCTCTATCACTGCTCCAGGGTAATGGAATTTTAAAGAAATTCGTGTTATTGTTAACATTCAAATATTGATTTGAAACTTTCTTGAACAAATACTACCTATAATTAGATGTTTTTCTTGTTAATTAAAAACTTTTTCATTATCTTATGATTTCCAAATGTTTGATTTATATCGCCGATTTTCCTAATAAAAAAAGATTCAGATAGTTATAAAATCTTTAAAAGATCACCAATATACTGGTATGGCTCTAGCTTCTCTAAGAATGGTCGCTTCGTGTTGAGATGAGTTATTTTGTAAAACAGTTTGGAATTTCAAAAATGCATAAAATTTGGACAAATTTCAACTTAAATCAGAAATAACCTGTTTTCTTTAGCAGTTTTTAGGCCAGTAACTAAAACACAAATATCTCTGTGATAAGATGCAAGTGTCTTGCTGAATAGGTGAAGAAATTAAATTATGTATTATAACTCTTAAGAATATTTCAATATTCAGTTGTAGGTTGATGTAAAGTATGCACTATAGATAAATTTATGATGATGAATTCTGAATTTACGTTCATACAATCAGCATACAATCAGTTTTCTGTTTTATGCAAAAAGTGTTATCTTGCATTTTTTAAAGCATATTCCAGATATTTTATACTTAACCTCAATTTTGAAGTGATTTCGATTTAGTGCACGCTTTCGGGAAATATTCGTGAATGAATATCGGATCAAACTCTACAGGATATATGATAATATCATTTCAGTTGCGATAAACGTTTCCGGCATGTCTATTTTTTAAAAAATTGGCGTTCATTAAGCCGGGAAAAAATAACAAAAATCCACAGATGACGTAACACTATATAAGTGAGGTTCCCCAGGGGGAGAAGAAAAAAAAGAAAGAAAAAATAAGAAAGATATAATTAGTTGATACCATGGGATAGATATATCATTTTCTTTATGATCTTTAACTGTGTGATCATAAAAAGTAAAGAGTTTGTTCAAACAGACATGAAAATATGTTATGTCATTACGCATTGAAATAAAAACAACAATTAAACAATCATACAAATAAAAAAAAAATCTCTATGTTTGAATTTCAATCAAAAGTGACAAAATCTTACGAAACGTAAAGAGACTCCCTGGTCCGAGCAACAAATATATGTTAATTTATGACCCGTATATAGGACGTGTTTATTATATGTCTCGTTTGAAAATGTAATACACATACGCGCGTATACCTCAATTGCATGGTGCAAATGGCATTTTTGAAGAAAAAAACTTTTCACCACTGTGTTACTTTACCTGAATAATGAAACTTTGCTGTGGAGTAGCGCATGTTATATAACAAAAGTATATATGAAGGAAAGTAAGAAAAATAAGTGTTCACTAAGGTCCAAAAATGTCTTCCTCATATTACAAAATCATTAATTTTCGTTGACATTAAAATTCGTTGATTCAATACCAAAGGGAATCTCGTAGGTACATATATTCGTGGATCTATGCTCTAAAAAAAAACGTGAGGTCTATATAAGAGACAGGTTTTCGTGGAGATTATTATTCGTTGATAAAAACCTCCACAAAATCGACGAAAATGAGTGTACCACGAAAATTTATGATTTTACAGTAAATAGTTTAAAGGAGCTGAAAAAATAATGATAAATACATGTACATGTATATATTTTTCTACTGAAGCTTTGCTTGCGTGACTTTTTTGTATTGTAATCAAACACAATATATGTTTCAAAGGTTTTCTTTTTGCGATCAGTTCTGTAGATTCCATATCAAAATATAATATTGCAAACAGAAACATTATCAGCATGCGATAAGTGCGAACCCTCCAACTCGTTCCAATTAAAATCAAATTAAATGTACAATTCATTTTAATAGTTTCTTGACTGATTGATATGATAAGGATTTACTTGCGTGCTATACAATGTTTTTTTATTCTTTTTATTTTTCTGTAAGGACTTTTAGGGCTTTCCCTGCTGTTTTCGGACCACCGTTTATCCCTACTGCCTGGCAATATTAACCTGAAACATTGAAATATTTAGTGACCTTTCTTCGGAAATTGTCGATTTCCGAGGTAAAACATATGGGATTAAGTTTTGTACAATGTGTGTATGTATTACTAATAGCACATGTGTATCGATGATAATGTGCTAGAGTTCGAAGCTGACGATCGTGGGTTCGAAATCCCACTTGTTGTTACATCTTGTAATCTGTTGTTGCAAATAAAAGTTATGTTCTGTTTTGCTCTGTTCTAGTTCAGATCATATGTATTTTTTTTATGAGTTTTGACCACCGTGTTTAATAATGTACCACATGCAAATCACACACAGCACGATTTGAACGACGTATTGTTGAATACTTTGGTTAGTTTAATCAATTCTCAACTGCATATAGGATTAAACATGTTGTGTAAGAAGTCTTCGAAACAAAAACAATAGAAAAATCAACAAATTATTCATCCATCCACTCACACTGCTGCTAAGTCTGCAGATAACTTATAAAACAAGAAAAGACTAAAACAAAATGTTTTAATGGACGGCTTATGATAAGCATATTGTCCCCCTCTTTTTCTTAACTATTGTTTTACCTTAATTTTCATATTAAAAAATGACCTCTCTTTATATTAGGCCTATTTGTATATAGAGAGGCAGTTATTATTTTATAAATTTCTCTGCATGAGTCCCGGGTCTCACTATGCTTAAAAATATGACTCTCAGTTTAGAAGTATTGTCCATATATTTTATACATCTTGAGGATGCATTGAAATTTAAACTTTGAATCCTGACAGCGAAAACATTACATCTAAGATGAAGAATGCATGAGTAAAAAAAATCACTAGAGTGGTCGATTTTTTTTTTTAAAATTAAGAATTAAAATTAAAAAATGAATTGACCTCTCCATATATTATTTATACATAGAGAGGTCGATTTTTTTTAATTTTTTTTTTTTTTTTTTTTTTTTATGTTTATGTTTAAATCAAAAGGAAGCAAATACAAATTAACAAAAGCAAAATATTGGATGTATAAAACTAGTACTTAAAACAAACTATAAAAATATAACAATAAGAATAAAAAAAGGTCCCAACTGGTATTGAACTCATGTCTTCATGATGGAAAAAAGTACTGTTCAACGCTCTTAACGATTGAGCTAATTCCACAAACCTGAAACGAAGGTGAAAATAAGGCTTTGTATAGGGAAGTACTATATCAAAACAGCATCACTACACAGACAATTTTACTGTATTAACTACACCAAGCGATCTTTATATTACGGTTACATATTAACAAGATAAACATTACGCATTACTTATCCCACCAACCATGTAATAATTTAATTACTATTTATCTCTTCTCAATACAGAAGACATAAAATATGCAATGTCAAGACCGACGAGCGAAGCGATAAGTTGGTCATGGCCTATATGTATAAAAAAAAATCATTAGAATACAAACATCTACTGACTAATAACTTTTTTAAATATGATCAATTACACTGGAAACTATTTAAATCAAACACAAATCACGTATTTGATACCCCCAAACAATCACATAGAAAAATATCGGCCACTTAAAATTATTACAATCACAGCTTTACATTCGACTGCAATACCAATTTGCACATGCGCTAACGGAAGTGTACACCCATTTTAACTGGATATATATATATATATATTAATATATACAGTACTTAATAACAGTAATGTATATACAGTACTGAATAGTATTCAATACCGTCCAGAAAGAAGGCTAAGTGAGAATAAAAAAAATGTCGGCACCAACAATTCGAACCTACTATCTGGTGATTACAAGACCGCTGAACTTATCACTGGGCCATCCGGACTTATTTTAGGTGAAAAGCATTGCACAGCATACTATCATAAAAAAGAAATGTTTAGATCGTAGTAATTCACGGAAACTAACGAAGGACACCACGGAGATTACTCAGTCTCACGACAATATTGCCAGACAATACTAATCTTGACAGAAAGTTGTATTTTGAAACATTGTATAAGAATATAGCATGCTACATTTATTTTCCCAGAAAAGTCTAAAGATTGAAACAGACAATGTCATATAAACATAACGAAAATCTTAAAAACCCGCCGACTTTTTAACTGACGAGTACATACGAAGATTACCTAACATAGTCGAGAACAATGCGGTCGCGTTCGGAAACGATCGGAACATCATGAATATTAATGATTAATGTGGCAACAAACGGGCTGCAGTTTTTTTGTTTGCTTTTTTTTTTTTTTTTTTTTTTTTCCCGCCTAATTACATTTAGCTGGGGGGGCACTGATAGCATGACAGAACAGAACAGAACAGAACATATCTTTATTACATGTAGGTACAAAAGTATACAGCATGGGGATATATAAAAGCGTTCCTTCTTCTAATTTTTCTGGTCATTATACATGTATAAAGTACACCAGTAAATCTAGTGCATAAAAAACAAAATATGTAATCAACATCAGATACAATAAAAAATA
>CM037783.1:62500130-62550130 GCA_021229015.1 Solen grandis | reverse complement strand
GCATGTTGTTATTTTTTAATTTATTCTGTTATTATCATCATCATCATATATTATTACTGATGGTGCAGGGGGAATCTTACCAACAATTATATTCATGATACATGTAGTAAATCTAATGAATTTAGCTTACGTGAGTATTAATGAAAAAAAGAAGAGGGCCGGTGCATAATTATAATCACATAATTATAATCGCATAATTATAATCACATAATTATAATCACATAATTATAATCGCATAATTATAATCACATAATTATAATCGCATAATTGTTTACAAGGCAACCATGCAACGTTCTTCTTGGGTAATGTCAGTTATTTCAACAAAGGAAAGCATGAATGCCTCCACTTTCTCGTGCTTAATTTTGATTTCAAAAATTATAATAAAGAGAAAATATTATTAGGGTGAGAAACTCCCTCATCTGTATAATATTTCATAGAAAAACACATATCGGCCCAACGGACTTCAATGAGTCTTTTCTATTTTTCGTCCTTTCTCTCTTACACGGAACTTTTATTTTTGTCGCTGTCAGAGTTGTCCAGCCATTTTGTGTGCGAGGTGACCTTTGCCCCTTGAGCGTAGGCTCCTGTATGCATAATTAATTACCAGCGAACCTTTCCGATAAAGTGTCGGATCCCAAGACAAGGTTTTGTTACTTGAATATGCTGGTATCACCGGGCTTTTTGTCCTGGTGCATTTACGCAAATATCGTTTTAATGCTTTAATGTCAAAATGTGAAGATATTTCATATCCAATATTTAAAGTTGAGCCGAATACATTTTTAAATTGGCATTTATGGATATTTTAAATTTGAGTGAACCATTGTTTGTCTCAAAATGGACTAATACATGAAATGCATTCTGTAGAAATATTAATTTTCGCTGACATATAAATTCGTTAAAACCATATTTAAAGCTATTTCGTGGGTTGGTAATATTCGAATAATATTTAAAACGTGATGTCCATTAAGTGAACGATTTTCAAGATGCTGATATTCGTGGAAAAACAAAACAACAACAACGACGACGATGACAACAACAACAACAACAAATAAACAAACAAACAACAACAATATCAACGAAATCATCGAAAAATTAATCTTCCGTGACAATGATGACTATACATTTCTACTAATAACATAACCATTAGCATTTTGCCATATGTTCGCATAGCTGTACATATATACAGCGGACCAAAGAGGAGGGGATAAAATCCTCGAATTGTAGCGAAGCTCGGACCCTCAAAAGAATTTATATTTAGTTTCATGTAAAGTTAATGAGCTTATGTCTGGACTAGGAAATATATATCTCGGAATATGCGAGGTATTCGGATAATGCGAGGTATTCGGATAATGCGAGGTATTCGGATAATGCGAGGTATTCGGATAATGCTCCTCGGGGTATCGCGATTTTACCGCAATAAAATATGTTAAGGTAAATCAGGACCTTTATATTAAGGGACCGTGAAACGTAATTATAACTTAATATTAGAATTTATAAGATATATCCTGGTTTTGTGTTGTTTAATTTTTTTTATGATTTTTTGGCAGTTTTTTTGGGCGGACAAGTTTTTGGAAGATCCCGAGAAAAGCTTGCCCAACGCAGCCCTGGATGGTGACTAACAATTCATGGATGTGGACTCAATGAATCATGGTGTCGCTGTTAAGTTAAATTTCAGCAGTTTTATTTCCCAAATACTTATTGTAATCTTGAAATCCAAACTTCAGTCTGATACAATACTTAATATTTACGTCTATTTAGGAAACAATTTTTATTTTCCAGTTTATACTCTCAGTCGAGTCCTTGGTTGGACCAGTACTTTGCACCGGGGAAGAGTCAGGAGAGATTCGTGACCTTTACACGGTTTGAACCCAAAATCTCGGATTCGCAGTCGCGTACGCTACCACGCATTGAATCAGGTGTCCATTAAAACTTATTAAGCTTAATACTGAAACCCTGTGTTTGACTACTATAATATATGAAGTTTTCTCATACTGTAAAAACAATAAAATCCCGATCGCATGGTTTGACAAGTTCACTCATTGTCAGTTGCACTAAGATTTTGTCAAAAAGGTATGTTCTCATTTAAAGAAAAAAAGCCTTATCATGCATTTGCATATTTACGAATAAATGTATAAACAACTGCTGCGTAAAAATATATACAGTACAGGTCATCGAAATGAAATTTGCAGCAATAAAATATGTCATGTAACCTTACCTGGGAAATAATGTAAAATCCGTTCAGCTTATTCCGCTGTAAATGTGATATCTACACGCACATATAAGCAAGCACTGTTATTTGAATTCCAAAGTAGAACAGTTTACCTCTGTATCTAAAAGGTAAACATTGCATACATTAATCAAATGGTGTGATTGCGTTAGCCAAGGTAAAAATCATAAAATTGTATTATCTTCCAAAAGTTGGTCTTAGCAAAACAACTGTATTTATATAAAGTTGATAGGAGGAGAATGATTTATACCTATATCAAGTATATCCGATAGGATCGTGGATTCGAGGAGACCGGTACGGAATCCTTGTAGGGTCACTTTAAGACATCGCTATTTAATATTCTTTATATTCGAAAAGGTTGACAATACAATGATACGATACAAGACTACCACTTTGCGAGACGTTCTCACAAATCGCAACATTAGAAACGCACTCGGGACGGTAAAACACGTCATCATGATAGTGCGATACGAAACCAGGACAGTACAATACGACAATGAGACGTCGACACAAGACAACGTAAACGTACAACACGACATCACAACAGTACGATACGACACCAATGCGGTACGATACGACACCAAGATTGTACGATATATACCAAGACGGCACGATACCACCTCAAGACGGTACGATACTATATCAAGATTCAACACGATATAAAGATGGAACGATGGTACACCAAAACTGTATAATACGACATCATGTCGGCACGACATGACACCACGACGGCACAATACCACATCACAACTGTGCGATCAATATCGAGATGGTACGATACAACAACAGGAAGTATCTATATGACATCACTACGGTACAAATCGATCCCACGATGGTACGACACGACACCAAGACGGTACGAATACAAGATGATACAATACGACAATATGATACAACACCACGACAGCGCATGGGATAAAAAGACAGTACGATCAAGATTAACATTAAGCGAGAAAAGAATTCGGTATCACGACTGTAGGATGCTACACCATGATGGCACGATCGACATTAAGACGTTAGGACGGTATAATACAACATCATAATAGTAAGATTGGACATGAGGACAGTGCTCTACGGCATCGAGACGGTACGATACGACACTAGGACAGTACACTACGATATCAAGACGGTACGATAGGACATTACGATGGTACGATATGACACCAGGACAGTACACTACGACATCAAGATTGTACGATAGGACATCACGATGGTACGATATGACACCAGGGTGGTACACTACGACAAAAAGACAAAAGGACATCACGATGGTACGATATGACACCAGGACAGAACACTACGACATCAAGACGGTACGATAGGACATCACGATGGTACGAAACGACACCAGGACAGTACACTACGACATCGAGACGAACGATAGGACATCACGATGGTTCGATATGACACCATGACAGTATACTACGACATCGAGACGGTACGATAGGACATCACGATGGTACGATATGACACCAAGACAGTACACTACGACATCGAGACGGTACGACACCAGGACAGTACACTACGACAAAAAAAACAATAGGACATCACGATGGTTCGATATGACACCAGGACAGTACACTACATCATCGAGACGGTACACAACGACATCGAGATGGTACACAACGACATCGAGACGGTACACAACGACATCGAGTCGTTACACAACGACATCGAGACGGTTCACAACGACATCGAGACGATAGATCAACCACAAGACATATATTCTAGATGACATGTCTCAATAGATATTATTTTCAAGCGTTTTCTTAGCAGCAGTCAGATTTTTCTGTGTTGTATTCTATATTTTGCTTAATAGTTTACTCATATTTTACACTCAGAAGACGACCAAGCCATAACTCCTATCCGACTTTGTAACTGTCATTCATTTGAGTCAAAGTTATGACAATGACGTGCATTAAATAACGAACAAAATTGAAGAAGCAGATTGCACATGAAGAACAGAAATAAAAGCTTAATATTTGTTGTTGAAATTTATTCCCTTTCAAAGTGGTATAAAAAAGGTCATGTAACTTATACTCAAACGGTTCCCGGGTTGGACCAGTACTTTTCACTGGGCATATCATGAAAGAGTCTTGCGTCGAACGGGATTCGGACCCAGAATCTTGGGATCCGCATAGATGTACCACTGGACTTCGTTTATTTATAGTTTTATGTCTGTTCCAGTCATGTAATTTGCAAAACCGAATTACCAAACCTCCGTAAAGTCGTAAAGATTTTAAGCTGTGTAAAAATAAAAAAGTTTAAATCGATTTAACCAAATTTTATCTGTTTAAAAAACGAAACATCAGACGTTTGTGTTTTACACTTCAGCACTAAATTAAATTTAAACATATGTACATACATTTCTCTCAGCTAGCGGATCACACAAATGAAAACATTACTACCACTAGTTATAAAATGTATGTCAGAATTTCAAGATAAGAATATCTCACTCGCTGTAAACAATTTTTATGTCAACTGCGTGTTAAAACACGGATGAGAACTTTGTAAACAAACGTTAGGACATTAATATATACATATCCGGATCTCTATCGCCAAGGAGTTCCGATTCACATTACTGGTATATCTTACTGTCGTTAACTTTTAAATAATGGCTGTGATACTGAAATTACCTACGGGGACACCCTACCCGGCGTCCGAGAGCGTTCACCAACTGATAGCTCCCTTCTTGGCACTCAGCATATTTACAGGGTAGTTCCGGGACTGATTGGCCAGGTGTGAGTGGGTGTGGTATCATGCCACTTGGCTGCGGCGTGATTTTGCAGTGTGGCAGAACTAAATTTGCCTCTAGTAGACATAGCCTCCGAATAACTGAAATACTGTCGTTTGGACGTTAAACCCAGCATTAGGCCTACAAACATAACATTAAGGGGCAGCTCTAGAACTTCCACCCTACTGGGATTTCTCCAAGTTGTCTTAAATATATGTTATTGATAATGTACGTATAACGGTGGTCCCAGGGCTGGTTGTCCCTTTGTCAGGATAATGTGACAGAGTGTGGTATCATACCACTTGTCAACGATGATGTGATACGCCAGTGAGGTAGCACTTTATCAGTTCAAGCCCATATAAATCCAGTTACTGCATAGCCTTTGCTCACAGACTGACTGCTTTTCAGAAGTAACTTTAGTACAGGTTCGACTGCATAAAGTGGGCCTCCGTGGCCGAGAGAGTATAGTCGCTGTCTTTAACACTCACTCAGCCCCTCACCGCGTGGGTTCGAATCCTGGCAGGGTCATTCGGATTTTCATGTGAGGAAGCCTTCCAACTGGCTTGCGGTAGGTCGGTGGTTCTACCCGGATGCTTCCGTGCATTCGGGGTCTTCCTCCACCTGTAATTAGCTGGACGTCGCTATATGACTGACTGTAGTGACCAGTGGTGCTACTCCTGATAAGCCCCGCCTACTGGCGTGGCCAGCATCAATGCATGAAACCTTCACACACTAGACTGTTAGATCTTAGATAGAGAAGTTAGAATGTATGTATGAATAGTTACTGTATAATAAATGTACAAAAAACCATCCCGTCTTTGGGTCAAGACTTATTCCTTTATACAAGGATCTAAGTGTATATTAATAACCACATACCCACATGTGGAGAACATTACACTGACATACTGTCGAAGCGACGGTAAACTTAAATAGTCATATAGTCATAGTCGACTGCATAATAAGTTGCAAACCATATTTCAGGTAAGCGAGTCGAGATGAAACTCGGTAATCAAATTGTTAAAGGGTGGTAATTCATGTACAACAACATATACACCGTACACTATATCAACTATCTACTAAGAATTAAGTAAAAGAGTTAACAGCGTTTGTTTTTTTCCGAGTGTACATCCGGGTCAAGCTGTATTCTAAAAGGATTAAATAGGATTTGGTCACAGGTATAGTTGACGTACGTTCGAAGTTTAAGTAGCACTAGCTGGTCCATATATTTTAAAGGAGCAGTGGTTTATATTGCACGCGCAAACAGACGAGACCCTGATCAGACAGCCCCTGGAATTAGTCGTCTGATTTTATTCATGCGCAAAATGAGTCTATGAAGTTAGGGATTGAAATAGCGCACGAAAGTGTTGCTTTGTTGTGGGTTTTTACGACATTTATTATTGAACATTCTATTCTGCACCAAGACAAGCTTTAAACGAGTCACAGTGCAATTACCGAAGTCAGTTTGAACATATATTCCCATTTTTTAATGTTCGCAGGCCTATGAGCATTGGAAATATAAAAGGTCATGATAATTGCAATAAAACGTTCATATAATTTACACATATTCAAAATAAATTATAACTACAGGAAAAATATTCTCTAGATTTCATTCAAAAATGCTCATTATTGTATTTAATAAATAAATGAAGAAATAAAGAAATAAATAAAAGATAAAGAAAGAAATAAAGAAATACATAAAAGATAAATCAATTGGACGGATGGATGGATGGCTGGATGGATGGATACAGCGGTTCACTATGATAGGTCCTATGTATGCACACATTCAAACAGTATTTTTCAAACTAATTGCTTACTATCTAATTCAGGCATCTTGTGATATTTAATCTATGATAGCGCACGATCAATGCATCATTAGATTAGTTTATATGACCATAAGCTTTGAACTCGTTCTACAATATGACCTTTTCTTTATGCTGGTATCGCTTTCTTTGTCCATCGGTATACATACATAACACAATATGGCGGCGAACTGGACGCTCTGTACAGTGACTAGTATTTAAATTCCAAGAGCATATTACTTGATACATCTACAAGTGGGATACATAGACCCGAAGGAGTGTGTGCTTGTAGGATTTTGTGATTGTCACTAGATATTGATAATACACGGAGTCGGAACGTGTCTTTAGAGACAGATAGAACTATACTGTTCGGAAAAAGATGCATAGCACTTTGCTACGGAGAAATAGTCTAGTAAGTCATTTTAAGTGCATTATTTGTGTATGGACTGTACTTTCATTTGTTTGATAAATATGTGTGATTAACAAAACTTAATAATAAGCCGATTTATCATATGGCATTTAGTCCACATTTGTATACCCGTAATTTGTGATATCGTTCTACTTTCGATTTGGCGATATTAACCAGTAAAAAAAAACAAAGTATATAAACGAGTCTACTTCAGATTTTCGCTAAAGTACAAGTTAAACTATATAGGCTTCCAAGAAAGTACAGTGATCGGTAAGTGCTTGTAATCGCGAGACGGGGTATACATTGAATTGTAAAGGCTTGCAAGATATGGTACTTCGTTTATATACTGTACTGTGAAAAATAGCATGTCGCGCCGAGCGGCTCATTGATGGGACTAACATGGCATTATGCTGAAACAGCTATTTTAGGTTTCGTATAACCATCTTGGTGATAGATAATTAACAAGTAGTAATCTTTCGCTTATGTCGTTTGTTTGTTGTTGCATATCAAATTTTATTATATGAAAATATGCCAAAACAGCTGTTTCCGGTTTCATATTACCATCACATATTTTCTTATATTTCACACGTCACATATAACTTTTATACCACATTACATCACTCTGCGTCACGCGCGTGTGTTCTGCATATATGCATAGTGTGTTTAACTCGAACGACTGGATTAAATGTGTTTGATGCAACTAACTTTGGTCAGAAAGATGCATTTTTCATATTATGTTAATTGAACATATATAGGAAAATGATAATCGTTATTTTCAGTTATTATTTGAAATTATGTCCTTGGTGTTAGATTACAAATAGTAATTCGTTCACAGTCTTTTCATTCATGTTTTTGTTTGTTTGTTGTTATAATCGCGATTTACTGTCAGTATATGTCATATGATTAAAAGGATCTGACATGAATTGTTATTTCATATCAAATTTTACTAAACGAGTTTAGATAGACCTATATTGGTTCTGTATTATGTAAAATTAATGTAATGTTTATTTGTTTCATCTTAAAGATTTATTGTATATAAAATATATGCCCTTGTCCATGATTTAAAGAGGGATGCATCGGTAGTAAAACTGACATTTTCTATAAATTTGTCGATATAAATCATTTGAGGGAGATGATGTAGTGATTGTGTTTTGGTTTTAGGTTTATGGTGTTAGTCATGAGATGGTAGTGAGATGGTGTTAGTAATTAGATGGTGTTAGTCATGAGATGGTAGTGAGATGGTGTTAGTAATTAGATGGTGTTAGTCATGAGATGGTAGTGAGATGGTGTTAGTAATTAGATGGTGTTAGTCATGAGATGGTAGTGAGATGGTGTTAGTAATTAGATGGTGTTAGTCATGAGATGGTAGTGAGATGGTGTAAGTAATTAGATTGTGTAGTAATGAGATGGTAGTGAGATGGTGTAAGTAATTAGATTGTGTAGTAATGAGATGGTAGTGAGATGGTGTAAGTAATTAGATTGTGTAGTAATGAGATGGTAGTGAGATAGTGTAAGTAATTAGATTGTGTAGTAATGAGATGGTGTTAGTAATGAGGACTGTTGTGTTAATAATGGACTGCATGGTGTTAGTAATGAGGCAGAGTAAGTTATGAGGTGTGCGGTATTAGTACTGAGGTTGTGTTTGTAATGAGGTATTTGGTTGCTAGTAGTGATGCACGTGGTCAATGAGTTTGTAATTTAATGAGTTGGTTATAGTAATGAGGCACGTGGTCAGTGAGTTGGTAATTGTTATGAGTTTGTGATAGTAACGAGGCACGTGATCAGTGAGTTAGTAATTATAATGATTTGGTGATAGTAATCAGATGTTGTTAACATTAATGTGGTTTTAGAAACGAGGTGATCTTGATAAAATGGTGTAACATGTAATATATCGCTTGCAGAAAAACCTCGAACCTTTTTTTATTTTAATGTACATTGGTAATTTGGACATCGTGGCTTCTCTTGTTAGAT
Source organism: Solen grandis (assembly GCA_021229015.1). Classification (NCBI taxonomy): domain Eukaryota; kingdom Metazoa; phylum Mollusca; class Bivalvia; order Adapedonta; family Solenidae; genus Solen; species Solen grandis. The sequence goes on along the minus strand of CM037783.1, from coordinate 62,540,990 downwards.
ATTGTACAGTCTCATACGCGAATGACCCTGGTAATAAAGCGAATGTAAGGAAACCTCAGTTTGGAACACCCCTTTTTAAGTATAGTGGAAAAACGATAACTATCAGAATTTAGAATAAAATAGGGAGAGTCTTAATATAACAGTGGCACAGCTTCCTTTAAGCACACTATGGGCGTGTTTTAATATGAAACTATAAACTTGACGTAAACGATAAAAACTGAAGGGAGAGAATTAATACAGGGATTGCAAAGTAGATTTATAATATTTTCTCATTTTACAAAATTGTGTCGAATAATTCATGTACCGAAAACGAAATGCAGCATGAAATCAAAGAGCATAAGAACCCCCGGCCCATCCAGCAATCGTATATGTGTTATGTAATTCAAAAGATACGAAAACGCATGATATAAGGCTTGTGTTTCTGGGCGCTTGAGTTTAAAAATGTTAAAACAAACTGGCCGATCAAGAATCTTTATAGTTTACGTACTGCGACGGAGACCAACGAAACGGCGGTTCATGAACGAAATTTGCTTGTCGATTTCGTCATTTTCATAATTAGCATTCCACCATATCAATAATTATGCCTTATTAGTCCCCTGCAGTATCACGCCGTAGACATGTGGCATGATATCACACCCAGTCACATTATCCTGACACCGGGCCAACCAGTCCTGCAACAATCCTTATATGCTGAGCGCCAAGCAAGGGAGCTATACAGTACCATTTTTTACGACTTTGGTATGTTGCGGCCGGGGATCGAACCCACGACTTACCGCTCCCGATGCGGACGCTCTTACCACTCAGCCACCGGGGACGGTATATGCACAACTGCTATAATTCAATAAGTTGTAAAGGCATTGAAGGCAGTTTTTCTCAGTTGAGCGTCTTTAGGCCCATCTTGGCCCTCTTGTTTCATTCATTCATTCATTCATTCATGGGGGACTTGATACGAAGGGAAATAGTGATCGGCCTATGTGGTGAGATTAAATCAAATATGTGTATTCGTGTCATAATGTCATAATAAATATGTTAAGCTGTAGAATTCACTCAATTTCACTGAGAATTCAGAATATATGTCTTTCAGTTCAGTGAACTGGAAAAAAACACCGACTTTATTGTTGCATTTATTGCAATAATAATTCACACAAAGGTAAGGTGTATTTTGTCTCGCAAACTTCATCGTCTTTCATGCGTGCACGTGCATTTGATATTCTACCGTTCCCGGTGGCCGAGTGGTTAGAGCGTCCGCCTCGGGAGCGGGAGGTCGTGGGTTCGATCCTCGGCCGCGACATACCAAAGTCGTAAAAATGGTACTGTTATATCTCCCTTACTTTGCGCTCAGCATATAAGGGTAGTTGCAGGACTGGTTGGCCCGTTGTCAGGATAATGTGACTGGGTGTGGTATCATGCCACATGTCTACTGCGTGATACTGCAGTCTGGCAGCACTATATCTGTCTCAAGTAGACATCGTCTGCACATGACTGAAATACTGTCAGTGGGATGTTAAACCCAACAAACAAACAAACAGGCATTTGATATTCTACGTTTGTATTTATGTTTATGCTCAAGAATGTAAATTACGCTTGTTTGGTACAAGTTTATAATATTAACTTTATCATGGGGACTTTAAACATTGTTTAAATAATTAAATCAGTACATTACGTTTAGCCATTTTCGGTGCGAGTGATTTCGATCGAAAGCTCGGAGTCTGGTTCAATTATAAAATAGTGAAAAATCAGCCCTTGAACGTTGCCGAAATCATAACCTTATGTGTTTGTATATACGATAAATACTTTGATGTAACTTCGTTCTCAGAACGTTATGAGTGAGAGTCATATAAAAGTTATATATGAGTAGATATAGCCATCAAGTATGGTGTTCGTTCAGTTGTAAACTACGTGTTGTTTAATTGCATGTATTTACTGTTTGAAAATCCACGCCAAATGGTTATTTTCCCATCGAAAAAAAAAGCCTCAAAACAAAACAAAATGTACCGGTTGGCTTGTAAGTATCAAAAATCCCACACTGGGCCAATGCAATAGGAAATCGAGCATAAAGTCCTACATGTTCAGTTAAGCCAAGCTACACCCCAGTGTACCAAACTTGCAGGAAATGGGGGCCTCATCTCCCCTCGGATCTGAGCAGTATCGTAGATAGTTTGACCCTTACTGATCCTTAACCATGTACTTTAAGTTCACTCAAGTTGATTTGTATTTCTTCAGACTTATATCGGCTTACTGAACACCAAGGCGATTTCGCAAGGCAAAGCCATGTCTTCATCCATGACCAGTTCCCCAGCAGGACATATGCCCTTAACTGGGGATTCCCACACACCAGTCAGACAACAGTTCAAGATACTTAAAACCAGCATTCAAGCCGATCCGAGTACTAAGACACTGGTTCTACTGTTCGGCTTTTATGGAGCCGGGAAAAGGGTCCTGGATAAATTTTCTGAACTTTACTTCAGACAGAGATTCGATGTGCTGTGTATAGAGAGTCATCTCAAACATTTTGCTTGGCCTAAACAATCATTGACGCTCTCGCGTGAATTATTAACCTTCCTGGAGAAGTCTAGTTCTTCTTATGACAACATCGTTGTCCATGCGATGTCCATGGGTGCCTACAACTACACAGTGTTCTTTGCGACTATGCTTGAAGACGATCGTTATTCTGTGCTGAAAGACAAATTCTGTGCCATCATTTATGACAGCATCGTTGCTGGAACCCTACAAAATATGGCGATTGGAGTATCAAGGGGAATAACTCAAAACACAATCATCCAGAAATTGGTACCAGCTATTATGTCCCTTTACTTTTTTGCCACCCACTCGCACACCGTTGCTATTTATGATCATTATTTAGATATTTTCAGAAACAAACCTCTCCAAGTCCCAACCTTATTATTCTGTTGCGAAAATGACCCAATGTCACAAAGTGAAGTTGTCGATGAATTCATCAGCATATGGCAAACGAATTTCAGATTTCCGGTTACGAAAAAGTCTTGGGCCGAATCAAAACACGCGGCTCATCTGTTGGTTCATGAAAAGGAATACCTAAGCATTTGGGAGGACTTTTTAACAAAGTCAGTTGGTATCAAAAGGTTGGAGAGAAATTCAAAATTGTGACGTTTTATTCAAACTGCAAAAGAGACTAAAAACTCGTTCATCCTGTTCGTGCCTAGCCTTTTAATCATAAGTGATTTCATCATGCATTTTTTCCATTTTGTTCATGTATCATTGCGATAAGTAGAGTTATTGATTATTATTCATTCACATCATAGATATTTATTTGAATATATGTGTCTTCTATTGAAATATTTCGAACGTTGTTCTACATGACTGCCATTAATTACTGGTGGTGTGAAAATTTATTTTATTGTTGCAATATTAAAATAATAACTGTACACAATATGTTGTTTTGCTTTGAAAAAATAATATTTATAAATACACATTTTCAATGTAGATTAGAACATGTCTCGCCAATGCTGAAGAAAAAATCAACGAGGTGAGCTCAGAAAACTTTGTGAAGTTGTTTGTTAGAAAATCGGAATCTCTCGGGGTTTTCTCTTACGCAAAGCAGCGTAGATGGCCGAGTAATTCCGACTGACTATATAATCCGCATATCGAAAGCACAATTAAACATGTTATCTAGGATAATTTACAAGACTTATTTTAATGCAAAGCATCAAAGACACCGCGCATGTTTTTAAAGCACGACTAAAATAAAGCAAGTCTACAGAAAAGGTCCAAAAACAACAAAAAACTTGTATTATCAGTTTATTCAGAAACACAGAACAAAAGGCATAGAAAATCCTTTAATTATAGGAGACACATTATGTGATGATGATTTGAGATGCCATAAATTAGCTTATTTATAGATCAATGAAGATACATTTCATTTCTTATATAATTTATTAAATAGTTACGGTCTGTAAGATGCATGACAATTCCAGACAGTAAGCTACTACGGCGAAATTGATGTCAATTTAAAAAAAATATCATCACCAGCAGCATCAACAACAAGAACAATGATGACGAAACATTCAGCCTAGATAAGTTTTTATTTGGTAAGGGATTCAGGTACAAGTCCCGGTATTAACAATCTTCCCGATAGTTATTACATTCCTTGATAATGTAGCGTGACGTAGGAGCATGGCATTCTTTTTGCGTTGATGATATGTATTAAAATATATATTTACAAGGCTTTACTACATAAGCTATGTAATGTTCAGTTAGATTTACTCATTTCAAGCACTATACATACTGGGACCGCAGGTTGGGCCAGGAGCCGTAAATAGACATGGTCACTACGGCCATATGTATAGTATTTGTGTGTTTTTACACTTTCTACAATTATGAATATGCTGTAATACTTATATTTTAACTGCTTTTTCGTTGTTGTTGTTTTTTTTTCAAGTTAACGGTTTGTATCTAAATTCTGAATATTTAAAGATCTCAAAACATCTCTTTAAAAAAAAAAAATAAAAAAAAAAATAAAAAAAAATTGAGCTTTAATAAATCAGGTTACTTGCAAGGTCTGTTACCCAAGTTTTAAAACCCGTTGCCTACAAGTTTAAGGAGAATTCATCAGACACACATAATATGTGTCCAGTTTCTTTTTAATAACGACAGAAGACTTGCATATTTTGAATCTTGTAATTTTATTTTCATCAGTTAATGCAAGTAATTGATTCATAAAGGGTATTTTGCATGTTTTTATTTTATAATAATAACAGTGGTTTCTCCCTGATTTGATTATGCGGCTCCATTAGAAAAATAAAACCTGTTCCATACTGACGCTGCGTTTCCATAAAGGTACATATTATTTCATGCATGAGCTGGATTTGTAAGAGAGAGAGAGAGATTTCGTGTCAAATTTAGTCAATCAGCATGCATTTGTTTGTCGGAATATCAATCACAGAGACTTGCTCCTTTATGACAGTCAAGTACACAGTAGGGTTTTATTGTAGTAATAGAGGAACACGCCGCTGTGGATGAAATAGATAAATGAAATGACTGTATAGTACAGCGTGCTTATAGCATGCATGGATTAGCCCTGGTTAAGTGATTATGACTGAGTTAGCCCACCAAATTACGTTAATACTGCCTGAAATTACAGTCTTACAACTAAATGTGATCTGAATAGAAGAAACGTTCCAAAGCATTTTTCTATGCAACTGTAAGCCGACACGAGTTACTCAGGCGCTATTTTGAAAATGCTTTTCTGACTGGTCGTTTCCTGTCGTACAATAGCGCCACAGAGTGTTCGCTTATTCAACTTTAGTTTCCAATGCTGCGTTCACAGGGCATACTGTTGAAACTTTTCGCGACCTGAACTGTGTCTCGTTCACTGTGTCAGTGTTCTCAGGTGCCACTTGACTTCCAGGACAAAGGTACCTGCAAACCCGTCGACGTATCCGCGCTGTAGATAAGCAATAGATGACGCAGTTCGCAAACCCCTGGGCACTGTCTCCGATACCCTGACAATAAATTACAAACACGTTCGTTACCACGGCAACAATAAAATTTCAACAGCAACAGAACATTTCACTCCGAAATGAGATGTAAACCCACGTAAATCAACGAGCACGTTCCGAATACCAAATCTACTTGCTGGTGTATATAAATATACTCATTGTTCAATAGGAAATATAAACATACATTTGAAAAGTTTCCCCTGTCACTGATTTGTCTATTTAAATCAAAGGATTATACTGGGAATTGACGATCATTTTTCGGTGAAATGGTCCATATCAAGAAAATAATATGTAAATGTGAGTACAAATACAACACGTGTTCATATATATACAATGCGGCTACTGTTAAACATTCACTCACATTTTTACGTTCCACCGATCGTTTTTCGGTCATATTCATGGCTAGATCAACCGCTCACAAATAGTAACACAACTCAAACCCATGTGCTCTCTTGTGTGAACTCGGTCACACTTTGATCACATGGTATCCCAGAGCAGCTATTGGAGAATTTGTTGTATTGGGGTTTACCGTCGCTGCGATAGTATTTCAATCATATAGCGACGTCCAGCTAATTACAGGTGGAGGAAGACCCCGACTACACAGAGGTACCCGGGTAGAACCACCGACCTACCGCAAGCAAGCTGGAAGGCTTCCTCACATGAAAAATCCGAAGTCCCTACCGGGATTCGAACCCACAGTGGTGAGGGGCTGAGAGATTTGTAGTCCACGACTGTAACCGCTCGGCCACGGCGGTCCCCTCGGTCATATTGAGACCTGCATGTCACGCCTTAAAAAAGCATAATACCACACCCAGTCACATTAAAAACCACCGACTAACCAAACTTGGCTGAGCTTTAAGTAATAAAAGATACACAGGTACAATTTCTTACTGATTATGAACAGTATGATGGCATTTGGGATTGAACCCACGACCCCTCGGTTACGTAGGCGCTCTTAACACATGGTCCCAGGGACAGATCCATCTCGTCGACTGACAGTTACATTGCTTTAGACATACGTATTACCAACTACTGAGGTCAGATTCGAATCGAGTATTGCCGATGACTTCCGAGCTCAGAGCAAGAGATTATTGGATGGCCGTGTTTATAATGACTGATGAGTAAAATTTCTTTTTAAAAGGGAGACTTGCTCTGTTCTATCAGAAGCATCTGTTGCATAACCACCAACTTTGTTTTGTTCAAGTCTCGGCCCCAGTATAATAACAAAGTACCGTCAAATGGACGAACCGGTTTTAAAGTTTAAATTTAGTTTTCAAGAAATTGTCAGCACATGCGTTTAATTGTTGTTTAATTAAAAAAAAATAGCATCAATAGATTTATACAGGTTTTTATACGCCCGTCGAAGACGTGGCATATTATGGATTCACCTGCGGCGGCTGGGCGGGCGGGCGGCGTCCAGTGATGTCCGCTCTTTAACTCGAACAAATGTGAACCAATCTTAACCATACTTGGTCACAATGTATATAGGCACAATATCTCGGTTCCTTTTTAATAACTAGCCAGATTGCCACAGACACTCTGGAGTTATGGCACTTGAATTTATAAAAATGTCAAATTAATAGTGTCCGCTCTCTAACTCAAACAAACGTGGACCGATCTTAACCATACTTAGTCACAATGTTTATTGGCATAATATCTAGGTTCATTTCGATAACCAGGCATATAATCCCAGACACTCTGAAGTTATTGCCTTGAATTGATGAAAACTGGTCAAATTAACAGTGTCCGAACTCTTACTCAAAAGAACTTGAACTGATATTGTCCAAACTTGGTCACAACTTAAAATGGCACAATATCTTTACCAGGTTTGGTATCCAGCCAAAAAATCTTGAACACTCTATATAATGGATGAAAAATTGCAAAATAAACAGTGTCTGCTCTCTAACACTGACAGACGTGAACCAATCTTTACCAAACTTTGTTACAATGTTTATTGGCACAGTATCTCAATCAAGTCTGAAAACCAGTCAAAATATCCCACTTTAGAGTTATGACCCTTGAAATGACAAAATGGTAGGACGCGTATATTTTGCGATAACCAGCGCTCTTTTTGTTGTTGGTGGTGGTGTTTTCCAAAGAATTATGTGTTAATTGCTGCATTGCTTAATTACAAGCCGAAGTGTGAAAGTCAATATAATAATTTTTATAAATGGTTTCTGGTTACGATAAAGCAGAGTACCAGAACAAGCAGTCATTTGCGATTTGCCCCACAGAACTTCGAGCCCCTGTCAATGTGTTTCTGATGGGTTGTTTGTTCCTTCCCACAATTCATCTTAACTTTGGGAAACCCGCACATGACGTGTACATACACGGATAATCTCGCCTATCTTCCAAATGCAGCATGTCCAAAATGTTACGAGAACGAGGATAATGGAACTAAAAAATGTAGTAATATTATGAGCCAATAGCAATTTTATATTTATTTATGTATCTAAAATTACCTGTAGCGGATTGATCCAGGTCACATACGGCTCGTTAATGATATCCTGTGCAAAATTACCCAACAGAAACCGAAGCGTTCCCCATATCCTGCACACAATAAACACGAGCGGCACGAACATGAGCTTCCGGTTCGCCTCCGCGATTACGTTGGCGCGGCCTCTCTGATGTCTAACCAGTTCCTTTTTCTTGACTTCCTGCAACATAGTAATCAATGGTAATAGCGCGTGCGGCTCTTGTCTGTTATAATTGTTTTTTCTTTTACTGGAACGAGCAAAGACTGAGGTGTTCTGATTATGACGACAAAGGGAAAGAAACAGTCATTAACAAACTTATAAACGTGTTAAGATCCAATCCCCACTTTAAGATAATATACAAGACGACGTTGGTACCTCGTAGCCGACGATCGAACACACAACTTCTCACTCTATCAACGAAGCTTGTCTTATATACATTGGACGTGTGTGATGCTTGAATTATCTATGAAAAAGGCAACACAGCGATCTTATATCTATATTTCAATTAGATATTTCACAGAGAGAGAGAGAGAGAGGGGTGGGGCGGAATTTTCACTTCTGCAGTTTTGAAAAAGAATCAAGTGACAATGAATGCTAATATAAAATAATAAAAGATCGAAAATGGATTAGCATATATTGAATTAACAATGCAAAATGTATCAAAAGGTTAATTCGCAGAATTAAGTAAAAGGAAAGGCGCGGTAGTCATGTGGTAGTGTACCCGACTGCGGGTCCGAATGTTGTGGATTCGAAACCTGTTGCGGGCAAGGATTTTTCAGGTACGAAGTACTGATTTTTGCCCAGGAACCGTCGATAGGAATTAGTATAAGATATAAGAACTTGTTTCACAATAGACGTAAAATGAATAAGTTAAAAACTTAAAAGGAAACAGGTACCTGTTTTCCGAGGAATATTTTTACGATGGTGTAGATGACAACAGTCGTGATGTAGGCATTGATCTCGAAGAATTTCCCGGTGACAAACTGCCAGAGGAGAGCATTCGGAACCCTCGGATCTATCCAGCACCAGCTGGCCTGCTCCAGGGTGGTGTCCGTCCCTAACACGCCCATCCCCAGGGCCACGGTCACGATCAGTCCTGCAAAAGGAGATTACGACAAGTTAAACAATCTCTCACATCAGGCAATTTAGGCTTGCCGTAGTACATGTATTCACTTTACGGTGATATTATCAAACATATGCGACTTTCTCGCCATACTAATAATTTTAACACTTACGTAACATTTTAACCGTATCGTTGAATATATGATATATATATATATATATATATATATATATATATATATATATATATATATATATATACTCATCATGCAAGAACATTACATACATATGTGTTAGAAATGATCAACCCGACGGTCCATGGTTCGAGACCGTGTGCGACTTCATGGCTTATGCCTCGTTTTCAGTACTTTGATACTCGTACTTGTATATCCGCAGCATATGTGGCCGAGTGTGTAAAGTAGCTGGCTTAACATCACTCAGGCCCTCGCCGCTGTGGGTTCGAATCCTTGCAGGGTCTCTCGGATTACATATGATGACTCCTTCCAATTGCCTTACGGTAGTTCGATGGTTCAACCAGCATGCCTCTGTGCACACAGAGTCTTCTTTCATTTATAAAATTTGCTAGACGTCGCTATTGGGCAGAAATACTGTCTCAGCGACAGTAAATTCCAGCACAACAAGAACTGGTTTGTCCAGGATCAGATGGATACAAAGGAATAAGAAATTATTGAAAAACGGCGTAAAATTCTGTTGAAATCTATCACTAATTCTGATGGCAATGTCTAGATCTAGATCTTAATTGTGTGTTTTGTATGGCATGTCAACGTGGCACGTCGACAAGGCGAAAGGTGAAATAAAAAAAGCCGGATTAAATAGTAGTCGCGTTTTCGCCATGCGAAAAGTCAATACTTCCGGAAGAAATATTGCCCCTGAGAGTTTGACATTTCGCCGACACGCTTATCCGAAAGCACAAATTAATTAATTGATTGATTAATTAATTAATTAATTAATTAATTAATTAATTTTCAGCTTTTCGCTCTCGCTATCGCCCAACACGAAAATGACGTAAATGTTAGCTACTTCGACTAGATCATTTATCTCACACACCCATTGGTATCCATGCAAGTAGGTGAAATATCTTCATGTACTTTGAGGTGAAGGCAGCGTTTCCCATGACAACTGCCATGAACAAACAAATGGCCATGACCACAGTCCAGAAGAAAGACGTGTAACTAAAGTAGATTGTCATAGCACTCTGGAAGGCACAATATCCCTCGTTCTGGTTGATGACCGGGCCGTCACTGTAGAGGAACCAAAAGATGCCCAGCAGGTTTCCGAGGGCTAAGAGGGCATCTGACATTGCAACGAACAGCAGCAACTTCCGGGCTGGTGTGCGCATGTCCTTGAAAAGGTAGAAGAGACCGCAGATGATTGAGCCGCCAATAATGGACAGTCCTGATGTCACCCCCGTTAAAATGACGTATATATATTCTGATTTCGGAATGCCATGTTTTCCACCCTCGACACCTGTCACGTTTGTTAAATTCATTCCTCTGACGGCCTTTGGAATTTACTGACGTATTTTACAAGTCATTTTTCATCAAATCCATTAATATTTTATAAGTTTTTACCATCCTTACTTTAAGAGCGAAATCCTAAGTTAAAATGCAAAATCTGAACTGTTCAGTATATCGGAGGTATTCTTATCAACAGATATTGATCTGTCACGTCTCGTGCCAAATCTCATCACACGTGTTATTGAAATCTTCCCATCAGGGCGTGCGATAAAAATCTCTTATTCACGGAAATGCTTGAAATAACAAGGTCACGTGGTTTGTTTAGAATTGTTTCAGGACAGATAAGGAGAATAATGACGGTCGTGGAATTTAATTTATTTTATCCAACTTAAAGAGGCTGTTTTTGCTTTGTTTGGCGAAGAATTGGTATGCGATATTCAATGCCAAATAAAATGAATTAATGTCAATAGATTTTTGTTAGGAATATTTCAATTTTCGGGTGGGGAGTATGTACACGTATTCGGTCCTACAGGAACCTCGAGGATCTGTTATATGCAATTATTTGACAGAGGTTCATATAGTATCCATTTGTAAAATAGACCATATCACTCCAAAATGAGGCGTAAACTAACGTAAATCAACGAGCACTTTCGGAACATCTTTTCTACATGCTAGTGTAAAATTTCACACATTGGTCAAGGGGAATAAACATACACTTGCGATTTTCCCCCGGTAACTGATTGTTCAAATTAATCAGTGAATTATACCGGATATTGCCGATCCTCTGATGAAATGGTCTATAATGACCACTTGTTTCAAGGATATGTTTTCAGAAATATGATTCAGACATATTCGAGTTGTAATTCTGATTAAAGACTACCAAAGCACACAACCTGTCAGCTTTTAAAGACATATCATGTGAGGGGAAATATTAATAAAGCCCTACGGATAATACGTCTTTGCGCACTTTAAGGAAGAGTTATCGCCCCCGTTGGAACTCGATTTCCTAATTTTAAGATGGACGTTGTTAGTATAGCACACTAGTGTTGACGAAGGATTTTCGTGTTTTTTTTTCCTAACGTTACTTTAATTTCTTTCTTTTTTGCGTATCATAGAGAAAACAAACCGAAATTTAAACTAGCATTTAAAACTGTTTGCACAAATTTTAATATCCGGTCCATAAGAGGCTTATGGTCATTATTATTCTTAAGCGATATCCGACCAGACTCTCGATCAAACAGAGATATAGGAATTTATTAAACGAACATATTTTTAGTAAATATCATTCATTAGAATTGTGAAGAAAAAAAGCAACAAACATGTTAATATTACATGTAATTCAATACACTTTCATAGAAAAAAATGCAATAATATTTTACAATTATTCATACTAGTTAGTTTTCATTGCTTTTACAAATACAGAAATACTAAGACTTAAAGAGCACACCTGTATACTTAAATGTTACTTGTAAACTGTCTAAACTGAGGCGCGACTATCAATTAATGAGCTTCAATGTATATTTCACTGGATTTGTATACAACCGGATTTGTAGACAGAGGAAGGCAATGGTGCCTCGCAATGTAACATGGTAAACAAATATGGCCGACAAGGATTTTGATTCTCTTATTCGGAATGGATATATTTCTCAAACGCTCATTTAATGTGGAGAATTTGAATTAAAAAAATGTCGTTTGTTTTGAGTTTTAAAATAAGTGTGCATGTGCCAGTTAAATACATTGGCTATCTGCTGTCTGCTTAATCTTGATGAGTTGTTTTAAATGGAAGATAAATATTGTCTACGTTGTACACCGTCTTGAATATATTTTTACACTACAAAATAGTAAAATCGATACATAGAGCACGAAGAAACGGGAATATATGACGTAGGTACGGAATTCAATTAGGGTCATCGCCTTTAAAGGAAATAATCTTAAACGCAGACACACGAAATCACGAAAGTACGATGACGAAAATATGATGACGAAAACGCGATAGTACGACGACGAAAACGCGAAACACGAAGTTACGATATCTAAAAGGCGAAAATACGATGGTGAAAACGCGAAAGTACGATGACGTAAACGCGAAAATGCGAAAACACGATGATGAAAATCCGATTAGATAATGCGTTTTCGTCATCGTGTCACCGCGTTTTTGTCATCGTACTTTCGCGTTTTCGTCATCGTTTTTTCGCGTTTTCGTCATGGTATTTTCGTGATTTTGTGTTTTCGCATTTTATATTATTTCATTTTTTGGGCTTTACCAAAGTTTCTATATTTACAGGTTTGGCTATTCTACCATTTTAAATAAATGAACCGATATTTAATTAGCATAAAGATAAGAGAAATATATGACATAACGTTACATATCTATACAAGAACATAATATTAATATTAAAATAGATAATTTTTATTACACGTGCACGTGTATTTAGCTGAATATAAAAATTATATGGCAAAGCAGTCCTATATTGACAGTCCATAGAGAGAGATTGAGTGTACAGAAGTATTAACCTATTTTTTTTAAAATAAATAACATTCATCAATTGATATTTAATTATGAAGATTTTATGTGACGGAATGTATCATTTGCATACACTATAGCTGTCTCGCTAAGCTGATTGTCTTTAATCATTTCATAATTCTTTGACATGTTTAACGGAGTTCGGAGTGCGAGTTTAGGAAGCGGACATCAGATTTAGGATGAGGGCTGTAAAATGGGATAATTACTTTGCATCCTTGACTTTTGCATGTCTTACATATTATTGATTGGTTGTACCTTTGAAAGGTTAAAATTGTGTCGTGATTTATATTGTTACAAGCAATAATGTCTTTGTTTATCTATTAAGTGTGCGCTCTCTCTCTCTCGCTGATGATGATGATTCAAATATACTTTCACGAATAATCGTAATAATTTTAAGATTAAATTATTTTTTCTTCAATTTCTGCAGTTTTCGTTGATACCCTTCCCTCCCAAAAGTATTCTGGTCTCGCGTAGTGTTACTGAAAACTAGTCTACCACTTTCATATATAGTATGTTTACATTAACTAATCATTACAACGTAAAACCATATACTTAATCAAATTCTTCCAATATAGAACTCCTAACAATCATTGCTAATTTTGCTAAAGCAGTTTCAGTGTTTTTTTTTTTTTTTTTTTTTTTTTTTTTTTTTTTAAATTATTTTATATTAAATAAAATATTTAACTAAGAAATAGTTGCTCTTATTTGCTTGGCGTCGCACGTACCGTTCTTAATATCTCCCCCAACTGTCTAATAAGCCGTAAAACATAATTATCTGGGTCTGAGAATATTTAAGACTAAAGAAATAAGATGGATAGTTTGTTGTAGGCATAGTCTCTCTCAGAATTACTTAGTTTTGGCACTGCGCATGCATACCGGAAGGCGAAAGTACGATGACGCAACGTGAAAACACGCTGACGAAATGACGAAAAGAACGATGACGAAAACGCGAAGTTACGATGACGAAACGCGAAGTTAAGTTGATGAAAACGCGAAAATATATCGCGTTTTCATCATCGTATTTTCGCATTTTCGTCATGTACTTTCGTGTTTTCATATTGTAGTTTCTCGTTTTCGTCATCGTGCCGTCGCGTTTTCGGGTTTTCGCGTTAAGATTCATCCATTCATAGGCGAATATGTAGATGGCCCTAACGGAATTCCGTACGTAGCAAGACTTTGTCAGAGAAACTCGACCGTGTTACCTGTAAATTTATTCTCGGCAAGTATCGGTTATCAGGTGAAATTGCGGTGAAGTATCGAGTAATATTAGATCTTACAAAAATAGAACTGGAACAGAATTAACACAAAGCATAAATTGACATGAATTTTGATATTGTTGTCGTCTTCGTTATGTTGCTTTTCTAACTAAAACAGTGAGATGATGATTATTTTATTTGTGACATAACAGTATTTCGTATCATAGGCTCAAAATAGGTGTAAATCCGTAAGTCTTTATTTCAAGAGGATAACATATATGGCTTAAACTTTCACGTGATCCAAATAAATAAACAATATTTACAAACAATTTATACAACAAAATAACAATACATGTATATGAAATAACAATGGAGAATAAGTAAATAAATAACGCAATGCAGCCGAAACTAGAACAAAAATAGTGTTCTGCAAAATTAAAATTTTAGGATCGACTTTGTTTTTAGAATAAAAGTCTTAAGATATTGTTAAGTTTATTCAGAGCCATGAGAATGATTTGAAACTGAGTGCCAAACACACACTCACACACACACCTTCTGTAAAACATCAATATCCATCATAAATCTGAGTGCTGTGATAACGTTTGATGCTAACTTGGGTTCTATTTTAATTTACTACTGTGCTGAAAAGTGAATAGAACAAAAAGGTCCCATAGCATATCTTCAAAAGTAATTTAGTTGATATTTCTATATGTATGCATGTTATTCTGATTAACCCTTTCCCTCATAGAGGAAACCATGAAAAGACCTATGCGAACAGCATAAAAACAGATCAGCCTGCGAGTAACTCGCAGGCTGATCAGGTTTTATGCTGTTCGCTGCTCCTCAGTGGTCTGGAAATGAGGATTTTGTAATTAAATTTGGTAAGGTTTAACTGTGGTTTTCTGCAGATCAGGCTTTATGTGGTACCTACTGAGTGCGTCAAAATGAGTCTATATGAGGGAAAGGGTTAAAAAAGGGATACAAGTAAACAGTCTATGAAGATCTTGTCGCATTTTACTTTAGTGTAAACACATATTTTCTGCAGTAAAAATGCATCATAGCATTTGGATTTTTACGAAAGCATAAAGTATCTATGCAGTTTATTTCCGTCAATTACAATCTCACATAGAACATTTAATGACTGATACACACACGTTTTGTAGATTGATATAGAGTTAAAAAAGCAACATGTTTTACATATTAAGAGTCTAGATGGAGACCATGCGACTTGTGTGCCAAACCTCATCAAAATCTGAACTGCCTGATATCACTGCCTGGTCTTATTTCAAGACCACCGTCTGTTGTTTAACATTATGTTCGGTAAAAATAGGTAAGTTTCTGAATAGTTGAGTGACCGGGTAAAATAGCCAGCTTGAGAGTGTGTAAGAGAGCGCTAATGGATGGAGAGAAATCACACGACGCGTCTCACGCAGGACTCAATTACTAGATTGTACCAACTGGCCTATTTAAGGTCTTAGATTATTCCATAAAAGTCATGCACATAACTTCATAATATAAGCTTTTAAAATGTCAAACATGGAAATCTTATGGGCAAAATGACATGTTTTAACATGTAACACAAGTTCTTTAATTACCCCCCCCCCCCCCCTCGATAAGTTTTGCTGTCATGAGTTATCTCCGCTGAAAAAAAAAGAAAAAAGAAAGTGACTTTCTGCGTTTTTCCACGGTAAAGTTTTGATTTTTTTTAATGAAATTTGAAACATAATCATATAATGCATCTTTCTACCGCGAATTTTTCTCATGTAAATTAAATTCAGTTTTTCATATTCACAGAAAATGTATATTCCCCATAGGCTTCAATGACATTGTAGATATATGAAAAGAAGGTCACTCTAGTCACATGGATCGACCTCCAGAGAGCATTTGACAAGGTATGGACAGATGGTCTACTGGTCAAGCTACAGAGGAATGGGGTTGGAGGCACAGTGTACAAGTGGGCCAAGTCGTTTCTGTTTAACAGAAGAGCACGAGTTAGCACCGGAGGGGCCACCAGCCGAAAGTTCCTACAGAGACATGGTGTCCCTCAAGGTGGTGTCCTGTCGCCCACTCTCTTTCTGATCTTCATAAATGATCTGGTGTCCGATCTACCAAGAGGTATCAAAGCAGCACTCTATGCAGACGACCTTGTCCTATGGTGTTCAGAAGAACATGCCACTACTGCCACCTACAGGATGCAACAAGCTGCCGACCAGCTATCAGCATGGGCAGATGAGTGGTGTGTACAGGTGAATACAGACAAATCATGTACGACCCTGTTCACACTGTCACCAAAACAGATAGCTGGAACCATCAAAGTCAGTGGCGCACCCCTTACTGAAGTGGAAGAGGCTACCTACCTCGGTGTGACCTTCCACAAACGGCTAACATGGAAGCCCCATATAGCGCACGCTGAAACCAAGGCCCGGAAAAAGCTAGCTATTCTCCGGAAACTGGCGGGCACCAACTGGGGAGCAAATGAGGAGATACTAAAGACAGTATACCAAGGCACAATCAGGCCCCATCTAGAATATGGATCCCCAGCTTGGATGACTACGTCAAAGACAAACCAGAGTGTGCTCGATAAGGTCGAGAACCAAGCCTTACGTGTTATCACAGGAGCAATGAAATCCACTCCAATCAAGGCTATGGAAAATCTCACCTCCATTCCACCACTCAGACATAGAAGAGACGCCAAAGCACGTGTGCAAGCCAGCAAGTATGAGTTTCTGCCAGACCATCCAATGACACAAAAGCTACAAGGACTGACAAAGAATCGTCTGCGCAGAGAAAGCTTTGTACACGAGGCCAAGAAACTGACCAAGACTAACGCTGAAAAACTTGGTCCTTCTATCATGCCTCTTGATAGGTCTGACCTGCCAACACCATGGAACCAAGAACTGTCCAACACCCGTATCAGTACGACTGTGCCACAACTCCATCCAAGTACAGTGGACGATGTCACCAAAAAAGCACTCACACTCGCAATGATGGCTGATGAGTATCCCCCAGAGCCATGGACCCATATCTATATAGATGGCTCAGCTACAGCAGCTATCAAAGGTGGAGGAGCTGGCATCTACATCCAACATACCAATGGTAGAAGTGACACAGTTAGTGTAGCAACAGGGACATACTGTACCAACTACAAAGCAGAGTATGAGACCATCATGACAGCTCTGAGAGTGATTGAAGAGTCTCCAGAGGACTGTCCGCAGATCGTCATATTAACTGATGCTCTGTCGGTACTACAGGCCCTAGAACACCACCAGCTGCCTGATCTATCAGAAGTGCTCTCTCGCATGTCGCAAACCAGACAAATAGCACTCCAGTAGATCCCCGCACATTGCGGCATCCCTGGAAATGAGAAGGCGGATGAACTGGCAAAGCTAGGAGCGGAATGTGATCAGCCCGTGAACCACATCAGCTACAAGGAGAAGGTCACAACAATCAAAGCAGCAATGAGGTGCCAGTCAGACAAAGATGACAACCACTACCTGGACAGGAAGTAGCAAGTAACCATCTTCAGGCTCCGCACAGGTCATAACAGGCTGAACGCTCATATGTACAAACTGAAATTAGCTGCCTCTCCTAAGTTCTCCTATGGACGTGACAATCAAACTGCTGAACACTTCCTACAACAATGTCCTCTCCTTGAACAACAGAGAAGAGCGGTGTGGCCAGTGGAGACCGGGATAAGAACGAAACTACACGGCGCGATGGAGGAACTGCAGAAGACGGCAACCTTCATCGATGTGGCCGGCCTGAGGTTGTAGAGGTGAACGAGAAGAAGAAGATGATAGGCTTCAATGTTAACTTAAATACAGATTATCTTCCCCAAATTAAATAAAAGTTGAAAAAACAACAACAACAACAACAAAAACTCTTGGTGAAATATTTTCATTTTTGAATGTCTTCAAAGTGTCAAAATTTCATCGAAATATTACCGTCCTGTGGTAAGATATGGAATATGGCTATTAGGGTGCTAATACCTTAAAAGGTTTTTGGTTACTTTAATTGAGATTTCAGAGGACGTCTTCAATTTCCACCGGATGTAGAGTGATGGATTGACGGGGATTTACAGGACTCGGTGGGTTGTTAAATGTCAACCACAACGAATTCTTTTCCGTTTTCATTTGTTAAAATATGTTAGTCTTATACCTGCTGTGCAAAAATATATGTGGAAATTATTTATTGTTTGTATGAAATATGCAATCAAAAGCTGCAAAAATGACATAGGCGAGAAAAGATTGACTGACTTCTTTCCCTTTGTTATGGCGTCATTGATAGAGCAAAATCTGTATTGAACAGTTAACATGTAGTTGCCGTAACTAATTTCAAGCCATATTTAAGATGAAAACGAAAAGTGAAATTTGTAGATCAACTATCAACTAAATTATTTATTTTTCTGTCAAAAAAAAAAAAAGATCGTGTATTCATTAGACTTAATAAGATCAAAAGACCTAAAACCTAAAAATGGTACTGGTATAGACCCCTTGGTATTAGGTCTTTGGTAAAGCTGGTCGCTGAAAAATGAAGCAAAATAAAAAAAAATGATAAAATAAAATGAAAAAAATACAAAAATTAGTAAAAATAATAATAACTAGAAGTCGTTTGTTTAAGATACAAACGAAGCGGCTTTCCGTTTGCTTATTTCAAAGGTGTTGAATATATAAGTTAAAACAAAGAAATGGAATAATGTTGGCTAATATTGTTTAATTCAATACGTAAATCATCATTATCATAAATACATACTTATGTTCAAAATTAAGCTTTATTTTTTTTTTTTTTTTTCATTTTCATCTTCTTAGGAAGATATTGAGAAAGCATATATATGGACCTTATTTGATTACGCAACAGTTTACTATCATGCAGAAAAAAATACTAATACAATCCTCAAGTTTTTTTTCTTACGTAAGCCAATCAATTTTAAAAGGTTTTTTATTCTTTATTTAATATCTTTTTCTTCGTAAGCATATTACTTAACAAATATTCATTGCAATTTGACCCACAATTGAAATTTTAAAAAAGAAAAAAAATACTTTGAAATCCATGACTTTCAACCTTTAAATTGATTGAGTTTTACATTTGCAAAATTAGATAGAAACAAAGGCAGAGGTGTTAGCAAAATTATAAAAATACTTTCTTATTTCTATGTATTTAACGTTATAAACGTCTTGAAACTTTCAACTATTCATTTGCTTTATATATTTGCTTATTTTTTACAGATTAATAAAAAGAAACCGTTAAACATTTAGAAAACATAAAAAATTAATAGGTAGATCTACATGTATTTGTCATTTTCTTAAGGTTTGCAGAAAGCCGTCAAAGCAAATGCAATAAGTTATCCATATAGGTTTTCTGGCTCTAGTATAATTTTACTAATTCATCGTAAATGCGACTCTATTAGAAAAAAATGTACCACAATTCACTATTCAACGCAGGCACTCTTTCCTGCAAAAGAACAATCGGATCTTGCTCAACCAACCCAATGACCGCTTTCATTTCTTTCTTCAAATTAATATATTTTCATGAATTAGCCCTATAAAGAAAAACATGAATAGGTCATGTTTGATAACGTACTCACTTGAACTTTTCTGCGCATGTCACGGCACGGCAATATTACTTATTTAAAGTTAATATGTCCACTCTTATGGTTTCTTTTAAATGTATTTTGCTTACAAATCAATGTTGTCATAAACAAGTGACACGACATAAATTCCTTAAGGTATGCTTTAGATTGCCACAATACTCATGACGCTGAAGCGCGAATACGTATTTAAATGAATGATTTTAATATTTCAACCACGGCAAAATCAAGTGACTAAAGAAAAGTATCTGTTTTGGAAGGACATGATTAGCTAACATTCTATTAATCCAGAAAAAAAATGTATTCGAGAATGTGAACAGGTTTGTTTTCACATTTTCAAGTAAGCGTTCCATCAAACATGAATATCTGCCATGTTTGATGACGTAATAACTTTAAATTTTCGTACCCTTATGAACGTACTAATTTTCGACATTTTTGAAAAGTTTAAGTTCATTGATCTAATTGGCGATTTTATATGAATTTTTAAAATAATTCTTGTTTTAGTATTCATGACGTCATAACCACGTGACAAATCAAACATGCAGTATGCATCACTTCAATTTTAACTCTATCAATTCTCAAGATTTCAATTAAGACTGATTCAAAATTCATGATACCAGAGCAAGAGAAATGTTAAAAAATGCCTTTTTGTCTTTTTAATGACGTCATAACCACGTGACGTAAAAGAAAATCATTCAGAAAAAAGAATGTAAACCTCCATGCCGATATGCTATCCAATGTTCATGCTTCTAACGCATCAGGGGGCTTTGTAACATTAAAATGTAATTTAAGGACCAAAGTTCGAATCTCAGTTTTGCCATGAAATCTTTATATTTTCAAATTTGGAAATTTGAATGCCACGGTGCAAATCTACATCCTAAAATACATCTTCTGTGAAAATATAAATATAATCGGACCGAAATTGAAGGCTCTAGAGCGCGAACAAAATTTTGAAGGTGACGTCAAATCTGACGTCATTTAACGTCATTGAAAATTAAAAATAAATGAATTTATAAATTTAAAGATTTTAATCGCTACAATACAATTTTCGAAAAGATTGAGTCAAAAGTCTTGATACCAGAGGGAAATAAATTTTTTAAAAAGTTGCTTTTTGTCGTTTTTATGACGTCATAATCACGTGACTTAAGAAAAAATCCTTTCAGAAATAGAAAGAAGACCTCTAGGCCGATATGCTGTCCAATTTTCATGCTTCTAACGCATCAGGGGGCTTTTTAACATTAAAATCTAATTTTAGGACCTAAGTTCGAATCTTGGTTTTGCCATGGTATCTTTATATTTTCGAATTTGGAAATTTGAATGCCACGGTGCAAATCTACATCCTAAAATACATCATCTGTGAAAATATCATAAAAATCGGACCAGAATTGAAGCCTTTAGAGCGCGAACAAATTTTTAAAGCTGACGTCAAATCTGACGTCATTTGACGTCATTGAAAATTAAAAATAAAGGAATTTATAAATTTAAAGATTTTAATCGCTACAATACAATTTTCAAAAAGATTGAGTGAAAAGTCATGATATAAGAGCGAAATAAATTTTTAAAAAAGTTGCTTTTTGTCGTTTTTATGACGTCATAATCACGTGACTTAAGAAAAAATCCTTTAAGAAATAGAAAGAAGACCTCTATGCCGATAAGCTGTCCAATTTTCATTCTTCTAATGCATTAGGTTCCCTTGTAACATTAAAATATAAATTTAGGACCTAAGTTCGAATCTTGGTTTTGCCATAAAATCTCAATTTTTTTCAAATTTTGAAATTTGAATGCCAGGGTGCACATCCACCTTCTAAAATACATCTACTGTGAAAATATCAAGAAAATCAAACCAGAATGAAAGGCTCTAGAGCGCGAACAAACTTTTGAAGCTGACGTCAAATCTGACGTCAATTGACGTCATTGAAAATTAAAAATTATTGAATTTAAAAATTTGTACTTTTTTGTCGAAGCATTTTAATTTTCATGTTGCTTGACCATTGGCAACATATATAAATTAACTCTTGAATTAGGTTGGAAGAAGAAGAATAATAATAATAATAATAAGAAAAATAAACATAACAAACCCTATACGTTTTCCGCAAGTTTGCGGAAAGCCGTAAAAATACGTGTAAACAAATAAAAGAAAAGAGACTGGAGAAGTAGGAATGTCTGTGTATTGATGATGAGTGCAAGATGTGACACTGCTTCAGTCTTGATTTCTTTTATCATGTCATGCCTGCTTACCGATTTTTAAGGTCTTATATTTGCTTTTATGCTAACTGATGATATACTGGTTTCTATCAGTGAGATGAAATTGTGTGTGTGTGTGTGTGTGTGTGTGTGTGTGTGTGTACAGGTCTTCACAATAGGTCTTTTCTCTCAACAGCAGTTTGCATAAGATAAGCATAAACTGTTTTTGTTTTGAGTGGATATGGAATATATTCAATCTTGACATGATACATTTTTGACATTTTCACTAGCGCTGCGAGCTCGTGAAAATATCAAAATTGTATGAAAACAAGTTTTTACAACCTATACATTGTTTCCACATCAGTGAATATCCCTACTTTTGGCGGTCATCTTGAATGGCAAATTCAAAGGATTTTTTTATATGAATTACATATAGATGCAGAAAATTCATATTCCTATAATTTCATTATTTCTGCTTCAAAAATCACAATGTAAACACCATTAAAAAGCTCTTGAATTAATATTTTTATGATAAAATATTACTTGAATGCATATACGCATAAAAAATAAATGTAAAGTTAAGAAAAAAAAAGCATGGGTTCATATTGTGTAACTTTATGGGATATACGTTTTCTTTTTATCTTAAAATTCATCAAAATAGTATCTTCATATTAAATGCTGTTCAATTTGACATAAATTTCAGTAAGATATACTGGAAAACACCGTGGTGATTTAAAAACAGCAAGTATTACATATACATTGTAACAAACTGGAAGTCCCGAACTCTACATAGGCCTGTCTATGCAGACATTTCGAAAGGTTTTCAGGGATCACAGGACATTTGGTCCTGTAATTTTATAAGAATTAACTTACAGGACTGAACTCCGAAACAAAAAATTTCATTATTGTTTATCATTTATTTCATTTAATTTATTAAGTTATCAACACTTTTTTACCACATCTTTATAGATTCCTAATTTAATTTAGTGAATTTTCAACGCTTAGATCATTCAAATGTGCTAACTTACAGGACCGAACTCCAAAAAAAAATAGATTCCTAATTTAATTTAGTGAATTTTCAACGCTTAGATCATTCAAATGTGCTACTGTATATAGCAAATATTGCTGGAAACTCTACCGGACATTCGGACACACTATATATACGGATCAAGGGAAGTAACTGCTGCTGGGAGTCTTGCTACTTATCGTTCGTTGCATTTAAACTTCTTTTGAGTTTTAGTTTCGAATTTTAGGTTTATTATCTTTTCTCATGTTGTAGATTTGATTCTTGAACATTTTAACTAACTTCAAGTGAACTTATTTGAATATTTAACTGAAATTTTGATTTAGTGATAATGTAAAATTTATTACGAAGCTAACCAGTGAATATACCTAAGAGATGGGGAAGGAAGTTTCTTACTAAAAGAAAAAATTGGACCACGAAAAGGTAATAACTATTTTAAAAAAGTTAGCATATAGAATTGAAATATATAAAGCATTTATTTGAAAGATCAATGCAATTGATAGTTTATTTTTGATTAGTAAATTAACATTTGTTTTGGATTCTAAATTTGGATGCCTTATCTTTAATATCAGACTTTATGATATGACTTGATATAGACGTAAGGATGCATAACTGCGGAGAACCTCCAAATAACTAACAAAGACCATGAAGTTTTTCTTTGTTTAAACACAGGGGAATCTTGAAACGTTAGAAATATGGTTATCGTACATCTATCCGACTTTTCCTTTTTGATAAAATCTGACATCAACCTTGCTGTACCACTTAACCTAATTGCATTTTCCGTTGTGTATCCTCGTGTGCCCAAACTGCGCCCCTCTAAGATTTAATTAGGAAATGCAGCATAAATAAAATACATCAAATAAAAACTGTTTATGTAACAATTAATTCTATCAAATTCAAATTGATACCCCCTAAATAATTATTTTATAAATAATTATTCACTCGGAAATAACATTTATGGATACATTACGAGTCAAATAATATGCCATCATTTTGTGTGGTCCTAACTCCGCCCCCTAGGTGACGTCATAGCAGTTGCGAATTGTACACACATGACTTCCATTTATAAATGTGTAAACACAGCAGATGAAATTTCCGAGATACTTATATTTAAAAAAAAATGAGCTTAAAAGGGCCACTCTGCGTGGCAATCATTTTGTATTAAGAAAACACATAAAAAGAGTGGTGCAAGATAAAATTTGCAATATTTATCTGTTTGAATCAAAATTTCGTACAAAAATCATCTGAGTTAATTACAGAAACATATTTAAAAAAAAAATCTCACAGTCACATACGCGTGTGATAAAATCTAGCGAGTCTACGATAAAAAAACAGAAGGTGGCGGAGTTAGGACAGGGGCGCAGTTAGGACCTCCGACGATATATTTAGTTCTGCCATGCATTATATTCAGACCCAGACCCTAACCTTTGTGAAAATTCCTTAAAGAAACTATATTCTGAACTTTATAAAACATATACTTGAATGCATTGAATATTAATTGAACCATTTTAATGATAATTTCAGGAGACTATCATGATACAGTTGCTATGGATAAATCAGGAAAAGAGGACTCTTCTGCTGCAAGAAACCAGAGGACAAATGACACACCAAGTCGTGCAAACCAATCATCAAGGAATCAGAATAGCTCCTCTGGTACTGTTTCATCAATGATTGCTAACAGTTCTTCTCAAGCAAATCTCAGTTCATGCAACAATCAATCACCTAGCAGTGAGAGAGAAAAAACAGATTCTCAAAGTTTAAGCCCAGTCTCTCTTTCCTCAATTTCGCTAAGTGAGTACTCAGGGGCAAATAACTCTTCAAGTTTAAGTGCACAGATTGTCCCCGTGACAAGTGCACCATCAGCTTCTCCAGCACTGGCTGGCCAGGGAAATGCGCCGTATAATTGGCAGTCTACAAAGACTGCTGTAAAGGAGAGACTTGCATATATACTGAATACAGAAATCATGAGTGATATCCATTTTTTGGTAGGAAAGCCTCCAAACACTCAAATGATCCCTGCTCATAAGTTTGTATTATCTGTGGGTTCTGCTGTGTTTGATGCGCAGTTCAATGGGCAAATGTCTACAAAAGAAGGTGTGATAGAAATACCAGACGTGGAGCCGGCAGCTTTTCTTGCGTTACTACGATTTCTGTACTCAGATGAAGTGACCATAGGACCAGAAACTGTGATGACAACCCTGTATACCGCTAAAAAATATGCAGTGCCTGCCTTGGAGAAAGCGTGTGTGGAGTTCTTAAAAAGAAATCTCAGCAGTGATAATGCTTTTATGTTATTGACTCAAGCCAGGTTGTTTGATGAACCGCAGCTAGCTGCTTTGTGTTTAGAAACTATCGACAAAAGCACATCGGAAGCTTTGAATGCTGAGGGATTTACTGACATTGACCACGAGACGTTGTGTGTCGTATTAGAGAGAGATACACTTGGAATAAGGGAAAGCAAATTGTGTACAGCAGTATTTCGGTGGTCTGAATCTGAATGTAAGAGACAAAACATGCAACCGACACCAGAGAATCAGAGACAAGTTCTTGAAAGGGCTTTACGACTGATAAGGTTTCCACTCATGAGTATTGAAGAATTTGCTAGTGGTCCAGCTCAGAGTGGCATACTTGAAGACAAGGAAGTTGTCCAGCTCTTTCTCTACTTCACTGTCAATCCAAAGCCCCAAATACACTTTCAGGTATTTTTTTTGTTTTCTTTTTATATAATGTTTAGAGTTTTGATATGTAAGATTAAAAATAAGTTGGGATTTAGTTTTACACAATCTGCATTTAAAAAAAAAAAAAAAAAAAAAAAATCCTAAATTTTCATTTTTGACAAAATTAATGTGGATATATACCTTAAAATAAATAATCATCAAGGCTAAGTATACTTGTCTCTAATTAAGTGTTTACACATTTATTTATGCTTCATTTTTTCAGATCATGAATTTTATTGTGGACTATTGTGAAAAAATGTATATGCTTTTGGTATTGGGAACAAAACTTGATAAAAATGATAATAGCTATAATTAAAAATCCCTAGAAAATATTTTGACTTGCTGAACTGTATAGATCAGGTAACTGTCAAAGAGATGAAGATCATATTGAGACAAAACAAATTTAAGTTGATTGAGAAAAAAATGTTAATATCCATAATCCCTTTACTTTATAAAAACATGATCCATAGCAGATTTTTAGCTCACCTGAGCACAATGTGCTCAAGGTGAGTTTTTGTGATCACCCTGCGTCCGTAGTCAACGATTTGCTTTAAACAACATCTCCTCTAAAACCGCAGGACAGAATTTGATTAAACTTGGCAGGGATGATCCTTGGGTGAACCTTCACAAAAGTTGCAAAAATAAACTTGATCCATGTAGAACTCTGGTTGCCATGGCAATGGAAAGAAAAAAAAGGAAAGCTTTAAAAATCATCTCCTTCAAAACTGCAGGTCAGATTTCAAAATGTTTCAGTACAAATGTTCCTTGAGTAACTGTCTACCAATATTGCTAAAATTATTCTGATCTGTCAAAAAACATGGTCACCAGGGGCGGGGCTAATTTGTCTTATATACATATTGCGAAAACTTCAAACGACATCTCTGAAACCTACAGGCCAGATTTCAAATGGTTTTAGTACAGATGTTCCTTGGGGAACCTATACTCAGGTGAGCGATCTAGGGCCTTTATGGCCCTCTTGTTTATTTCTGGGTACGAATTTTGGACCCATTCTGATTCCCAGTTGAAAATTGGAAATATTTTTCCAATTGGGATCCGGGAAAAAAAAAAATTTAGAACATCTCCTCTGAAACCTACAGGCCAGATTTTAAATCGTTTTAGTACAGATGTTCCTTGGGGAACCTATACTCAGGTGAGCGATCTAAGGCCTTTATGGCCCTCTTGTTTATTTCTGGGTACGGATTTGGGACTCATTCTGATTCCCAATTGAAAATTGGAAATATTTTTCCCAGTTTGGGGAAAAAAAATAATTAAATTCATTGTTTTGTGTGTTATTTAATAATGTTTATGATAGAAAATGCCTCTTTAAACAATATGTTACACTACATATACTAAGTTGTTTTTTTTGTCTCTTGAAAACTCCC
Organism: Solen grandis; assembly: GCA_021229015.1. Taxonomy (NCBI): domain Eukaryota; kingdom Metazoa; phylum Mollusca; class Bivalvia; order Adapedonta; family Solenidae; genus Solen; species Solen grandis. The sequence continues at coordinate 62,513,882 of CM037783.1, read as the reverse complement.
AATGAGATGAAATATATTGATAAATAATTAGGGGGCCAGGGTCCTTTTCTCAGAATAGGCAGGAAAAAACCTGCCATGGCAAACAGAATAGACACGGATCAGACATCCAATACCAGGTGCTATCTAATCACAGTCTCCCATTTGCTCATAACTTTGGCAGCTCAAATTCTACAGTATGCATGGCTTCAGCAAATCCATTGCTTCATATACATTTTAAAGTTAATTTTATTAGTCTTCATCAAATAATATATTATTTGTTTACATGAATATTCATGAGATAAAATTTCCATTTCTTGTACTGTAAATCTTAAATGTAGCTTATACTGAGGAAGGTCAGTGATTTAATTATATAATATGCTAGGGTATCAGTCTTGCAAATTTTACAATTACATCTCTCAGGATATACCCAAAGGACTAGTTCTTGTGATCACTCCAGTGATAGACTTCAGATATATTCTGTCTGATTCTGTCTCAAGGAAACATGTTTAGATTGTGTTCTTCAGTAAGATTGCTTTTGATTAATATGTAAGTCCTGGAATGGTATCAAATTTTTCAGAGGTACTGACAGACTGCATATTTTGGTAATTACTCGATCATGATTAAAATGGATAAATACAATATAATTCTCAAACTGATTGGTTAAAAAAGTGCAGTAAGGACATTTGATGATAACTGGCATTAAAGGTGTTATCATAGTCTTATCCTGAATAAAACACAGTGACCCGCTGCATTATCAATATCTTCAAACGTAACTTAGTTATTATTAGTTATTTAAAGCATCATTATCTTCATGTAATTTTGATTTAAGGTATGTAGTCAATTTTCTTCAGTTCAGCTTTTGATGAAAGTATAAAATACTTTTATTGTCAGTTTCCATCCCATGTACATTAACCCTTTCCCTCATATAGACTCATTTTGACGCCCTCAATAGGTATCACATAAAGCCTGATCTGCAGAAAACCACAGTTAAACCTTATCAAATTTAATTACAAAATCCTCATTTCCAGACCACTGAGGAGCAGCGAACAGCATAAAACCTGATCAGCCTGCGAGTTACTCGTAGGCTGATCTGGTTTTATGCTGTTCGCATAGGTCTTTTCATGGTGTCCTCTATGAGCAGAGGGAAAGGGTTAACTACTAGTTACTACACTTAAATTTAATGGCTGATACAAATATGCATTTACATACTGTTATAGCTCCCTTGCTTGGCACTCAGCATATAAGGGTTGTAACTACTAGTTGCAGGGCTGGTTGGCCTGGTGTCAGGATAATGTGAATGGATGTGGTATCATGCCACATGTCTACGGTATGAAACTGCATTGTGGCAGCACTATATTTGTCTCAAGTAGACATCGTCTCCAAATTACTGAAATACTGTTGGTGGGATGTTAAACCCAACAAACAAAACAAATATGCAATTCACAAGTTTTGTTGATTGTATAGTGTTAACAAAAGCAGCACGTTTTACAAAGAGTCAAAAAAGAAAGAGAAAAGGGTAAACAATACAACATTTAGAATAAAATCATAACTAAAGTATTATAGTCCAATATTGCTTCAAATACTAAATTTCCATTATTTCAATTTAAAGTTTAATTGCTTCAAAAATTTATCATTTTTCTTATTTCTCTGTCAAGATAATTTTACGTGCAAAAATTCACCCATATGAAAGCCATAGGCAAATTAAAAAAAAATTGCTGAAATTTAGTCTAACATATCGACAATACAATAAAATATCTTCGTCAGAATCATTTGTCAAGTTATGTAAACAGAACTTTAACTTCCCTTTTCTCCCCTTGGATCTTACATTCATGTAGTTGATTGTTTAATTGTTGGTGAATATATTTCCTCTTGTTGTGATTACTTGCTTGTTCACTTAAATGCAAACGGCCCCTCATCAAATTTATTGTAATACATGTTCACATCTATGAGTCATCATAATTGTTCTGCATGATGAAAGTGATTTTGAAATTTAGCAATCAGTAGGGGTTAGGTGGATAATTCAGATTAGGTCTGTTTTTATGTGCTTATCTACTGTTAGATGGTTTTCTGTAATGAAGAAGTCAATGCATAAGCACGTCAATCAATGATATTTGAACCATTTCCAGTGCTATAGTCGTATTTAGCAATAAACAAACACAGTTAACCCTTTCCCTCATATAGACTCATTTTGACGCACTCAATAGGTACCACATAAAGCCTGATCTGCAGAAAACCACACTTAAACCTTACCAAATTTAATCACAAAATCCTCATTTCCAGACTACTGAGGAGCAGCGAACAGCATAAAACCTGATCAGCCTGCAAGTTACTCGCAGGCTGATCTGGTTTATGTTGTTCGCATAGGTCTTTTCATGGTTTCCTCTATGAGGGAAAGGGTTAACTTTCACTTTATCTCAGATGGTAAGCATTCTAATACAATACTTTGTGCAGTGCGCTGACACACTAGGATGTGGGATCCAGAGAGGTTAGGCTTGGACAGGGGTCATTGTGTTTTTTGGCAGACAGGACAGAAACTATATGCCCGCAGTTTATCGATTTGGGGGAATTAAAATCCAAGGCCCGGATATGAATTTTGACCATAGCTAGCCTAAAAGAGAAGAGCAGTATATACTTGCTACCTGTTGATTTTTTAGGAGTTTAGTGTCATGACCAAAATTGGTTCATAGAAAGATTGCTTTAAGACAAAGGTTAAGGTTGTATTCTGGCAAGCTTTTGTCACCTTGTTCATTTTGACTACAGATCTAAAGGTTGCAAAATTGATTCCCCACTTGGGGCGAGAATTTTTTCAAGACTTTCCCAGGTGCATTTCTATGGTGCAACCAAAGAACTATTGTGAAGGATCCTAGCTGACATGAAAGAAAAAAAAAGAGTTTTATATTAGAAAAAAAGCTGGGAACAGTTTTGTTGATCTATGCTCATTGTGTTACATTTCTTCAGGTATTGGACCATGGTGAATGATCCTTTAATTTTCTTTAAATAGAAAACAGTTTAAGCTGATGTTTAAAAGTGAGTTTTTTTTAAGCTCACCTGAGCACAACGTGCTCAAGGTGAGCTTTTGTGATCGCCCTGCGTCCGTCGTGTGACGTGCGTCGTCAACAATTTGACTTGTTAACACTCTAGAGGCCATATTTTTAGCCCAATCTTCATGCAACTTGGCCAGAATATTTTTCTCCATAAAATCTTGAACAAGTTTGAATTTAGGTCATGTGGGGTCAAAAAGTAGGTCATGGGGTCAAATCTTAGAAAAACCTTGTTAACACTCTAAGGGCCACATTTTTGGCACAATCTTCATGAAACTTGGTCAGAATGTTTTTCTCCATAAAATTTTGGACAAGTTCCAATTTTGGTTATGTGGGGTCAAAAAGTAGGTCATGGGGTCAAATCTTAGAAAAACCTTGTGGCCAGAATGATTGTTTTTCATAAAATCTTGGACAAGTTCGAATTTGGGTCATGTGGGGTCAAATCATAGAAAAATCTTGTTAACACGCTGAGGCCTTTTTATCTTGGACAAGTTTGAATTTAGGTCTTGTGGGGTCAAAAAGAAAGCAATGAGGTCAAGTCATAGAAAAACCTTGTAAACACTCAAGAGGCGACATTTTTGGCCATATATTCATGAAACTTGGTCTGAATGCTTGTTTTCATGAAATCTTGGAGAAGTCTGAAGTTGGGTCATGTTGGGTCAAAAGGTAGGTCACAAGGTCAAATCTTAAAAAATCCTTGTTAACACTCCAGAGGCCACATTTCTGGCCCAATCTTCCTGAAACTTGGTGGGAATGTCTGTTTCCATAAAATCTTGGACAAGTTCAAAGTTGGGTCATGTGGGGTCAAAAAGTAGGTCAATATGAAAAATGCAACATATTTTGCTCATTTATAATCAGGGGCCTCCGTGGCCAAGAGGGTCAAGTCGTTGACTTTAACACTCACTCAGCCCCTCACTGCGTGGGTTCGAATCCTGACAGGGTCATTAGGCCCTGCCCCAGGGGTCACTTGATTTTACATAGACTTATATAAGAAAAACCAGAAAAATCTTCTTGTCAGAAACCGCAAGGCCTGGAGTTATGATATTTGTTGTGTGGCATTGTCTTATGGGCCATTATCAAGTTTATTCAAATCATGACCCTGGGGTCGAAATTGGCACCGCCCAAGGAGTCACTTGATTTTACATAGACTTACATAAGAAAAACTAGATTAATCTTCTTTTCAGAAACCACAAGGCCTGGAGTTGAGATATTTGGTGTGTGGCATTGTCTTATGGGCCATTACCAAGTTTGTTCAAATCATCATCTGGGGTCGAAATTGGCACCGCCCCAGGGGTCACTTGATTTTACAAATACTAATACAAGAAAAACTAGAAAAATCTTCTTGTCAGAAACCACAAGGCCTGGAATTTAGATATTTGGTGTGTGACATTGTCTATTGGATCAATACCAAATTGTTCAAATGGTTCCAGTCCATTGAATATCTGGGTCACAGGAGCTAAAAATAGCAAGGCCTAGAGCTTAGATATTTGGTGTGTAACATGGCTTAGTAGACCTCAATCAAGTTTGTTTCAAACCATGGCTCTGGGGTATACTAGTGTACTATAGAAATATGTTTATGAACTCTTGTTTGCACAGGATGTTCCAAGGTGTTGTCTGACAGGGAAGGAGCAGGTTGTGTCCCGGTTCTGTCAGATAGAGAGTCGCTGGGGATACAGTGGAACCAGCGACAGGATCAGGTGAGACAACTCTGACTCTTGGAGCTCTCCTGAGTCAGAGGCTTAATCAGTGATAAGTGAGCTACGATGCAGTGGGCTTGACATGTTTTATGTAAATACAGTCCTGTCCTTTTACAACAGACTTCGAGAAAAGCAAAAAAATCAGACGTTCAGTCTGACAAATATGAAAATTTTGTCAGACCAAAAGAAAATATGTCACACCGAAAAACAGATGGAAAAATATGCAAATATCTAGTTTTGGTCATTCTTCAGGTGTATTTAATAGACTTATATTGATATACAAAGTTTTAGCCAATTTAACATTAATAACACCAGAATCAAGCAAGATAAGTTCATAACAAGCAAGAATAGCAAGGAAGGTTTTTCCCCCTTATATTTACAAAACCCTGCCAGTCATCTGGACTGAGGAGAAGGTGCAATGTGGGAGTTAAGATCAACTTATCGTTGTAGTTGCTCCAGCAGTGACCTCTCCTGATAGTGCTTGTTCTGAAAAAACATCTCCTTTGGCTAAAATCAGTCCTCGTCCAGTGAGAGATAAAATTTAATTTCCAATGTATTTTACTGGGGATTTTTCTTTTATCTAACCGAATTTTAAAATTTTACGTTTGAAAAAAACAACAACAACAAAAAACAACAACAAAAAATCAACAGAGCTCTCAAATTTATTCTTGCCCTAAGATGATCCTGGCAATGTAAAACATGTTTGTTATTTTGTTTTGCAGATTCATGGTCAACAGGAAGATATTTGTGGTGGGTTTTGGTCTATACGGGAGTATTCATGGCCCAACAGAGTATTCAGTCAACATCCAGGTATGACACACCCCTTTTTTGATATTGCGTAATAACTTAAACTCTTTACCACTCAGATATGCCAGACCAGTGATTCATCAGTTCATACCATGGTAGATAACAGATAGCTGAGTGGTTAGAGCCTCAGATACATATCTGAGAGGTTGTGGGTAAGATATGCAATATGATTTTATGTGTATACAAACTGTTCTAAAGCCAGATCAGACTGAAAGAAATTCTGATTCTAACTAGGGTTCTCAGTATGGTTGCTTCATTTCTTTAGTAAAGAATAATGCAAACATTTTTATTTCAGATCTTTACCCTTACCACATATAGACTTATACATTACTGCCTTCCAAAAGCTGTCTGATCAGGGTCTTATCTGTCTGCTTACAGTCTGTACAGCAAAGAAAAATCATTTGTTTCATATAATTTTTTTGAATTTCAGTTTAACCCTTTCCCTCATATAGATTCATTTTGACGCACTCAATAGGTACCACATAAAGCCTGATCTGCAGAAAGCCAAACTCAAACCTTACCAAATTAATTGTAAAATCCACATAACCAGACCACTGAGGAGCAGCGAACAGCATAAAACCTGATCAGCCTGCGAGTTACTCGCAGGCTGATCTGGTTTTATGCTGTTCGCATAGGTCTCTTCATGGTGTCCTCTATGAGGGAAAGGGTTAATATTCATCCAGTCATAATTTTGTACAAGGCTTTTCACAAGTTAAAGGGTTAATGACCTTCAGATTTTGTTTTGAAATCTGTTAATGTTTTATGTCTTAATACAGGAGCTTGATAATGGTGAATGGTATTTGTATTATTCCAGATTCTTCAGTCAGAGAATGGAAAGGCAGTAGGAGTGAATGACACCAGTTTTCAGTGTGACGGATCCAACTCTACTTTTCGTGTCATGTTCAAAGAACCTGTGGAAATTTTGCCAAATGCTAGCTACACAGCTTGTGCCACCTTAAAGGTTAGTATTTCATACTCTGTGGTGAGATAACCATTTGTTACAGGAGCATATTTTTATATTCAGTCATGTCTGTCCTGCCTCTTGTCCAGGCCATTTCTTAGTAACCGTTTTTTTTAATTAAATGAATTAAATAGAAAGTCGTAAAAAATAGTACTGGTATAGCTCCCATGCTTGGCGCTCATCATATAAAGGTATTTCCAGGACTGGTTGGCCTGGTGTCAGGATAATGTGTCTGGGTGTGGTATCATGCCACATGACTATGTCATGATACTGCAGTTTGGTAGAACTATATCTCATAATCTGTCAGTAGTATGGATGAAATTGTGTTAATTGGACATCAACCCCATCATTCAAACAAAAACAGATTTTTGTCCACAGTTTGTATGGTATTTGTATCTATTATAATTAAGAGCATAATAATAGAGCAGTTATGTAAGTATGGGATGTTGTGGTGTGAATCGTCAGAAGGACAGATTACCATAGTTTTTTAGCTCACCTGAGCACTTGTGCTCGGGTGAGCTTTTGTGATCGCCTTTTGTCCGTCGTGCGTCGTGCGTCGTCAGTCGTCCGTCGTCAACAATTGCTTGTGAACACTCTAGAGGCCACAGTTTTGGCCCAATCTTCATGAAACTTGGTCAGGATGTTTGTCTACATGATATCTCGGATGAGTTCGAAATTGGGTCATGTGGGGTCAAAAACTAGGTCACTAGGTCAAATCTTAGAAAAAACCTTGTGAACACTCTAGAGGCCACAAATTTGGCCCAATCGTCATGAAACTTAATCAGGATGTTTGTCTACATGATATCTCGGATGAGTTGAATTGGGTATGTGGGGTCAAAAACTAGGTCACAGGTCAAATCTTAGAAAAACCTTGTGAACACTCTACAGGCCACATTTTGGCCCAATCTTCATAAAATTTGGTCAGGATATTTGTCTACATGATATCTCGGATGAGTTCGATATTGGGTCATGTGGGGTCAAAAACTAGGTCACCAGGTCAAATCTTAGAAAAACCTTGTGAACACTCTACAGGCCACAATTTTGGCCCAATCTTCATGAAACTTGGTCAGGATGTTTGTCTACATGATATCTCGAATGAGTTCGAAATTGGGTCATGTGGGGTCAAAAACTAGGTCACCAGGTCAAATCTTAGAAAAAGCTTGTGAACACTCTAGAGGCCACAGTTTTGGCCCAATCTTCATGAAACTTGGTCAGGATGTTTGTCTACATGATATCTCGGATGAGTTCGAAATTGGGTCATGTGGGGTCAAAAACTAGGTCACCAGGTCAAATCTTAGAAAAAGCTTGTGAACACTCTACAGGCCTACATTTTTGTCCCAGTCTTCATTAAACTTAATATGAATGATGACTGCATGAATTCCCAGTTGAGTGCAAATTCAGGTAGGATCAATATGTAGGTCACTTAGTCAAATGTTAGAAAAACACTTTTAGATGCCAGATTTTTTGTCATTATGCCTAACACTGCCATCTTACTCAGGTGAGCGACACAGGGCCATCTTGGCCCTCTTGTTTTGTCAATTGAGTATTAATCTTCACTTGGTTAATAATGGAGTATCCCTAAAGATAATTCAGTGATTTAGAAACTGTTGACCTTACATTTCTAATTGAATTATCAGCGAATAGAGTGATTAAAAATACAAAATATAGTGTTTAATACACAATTATGACATAAAATGATTATTTCCGTAAACTTGATGAATAACAAATAGTAAATTTTAGAAGTTATAGCATTTAATACTGGATGGGAGGTATTAGCAATGTTATACAAATGTGACAGAAATAATTGAGTGCCCTAGATTGCAGTTGAGTTCTTTTGATTTGATAATCATTTGGTGTTAATCAAGTCTTTACACAACTATGCAGCCGATCTGTTCCTCTGAAACTGGTATAAAGCATGAGTGTGTGGGCACTAATCACTGAGTTTGACGACTGCAATTCCTTTTTGTAGGGTCCAGACTCGTACTATGGATCCAAAGGTCTCAGGAAGGTCACCCACGAGTCTGTGTCCAGTGGGAAGGTCACTTTTCAGTTCCACTATGCAGCAGGAAACAACAATGGTACCTCAGTGGAAGATGGACAGGTTCCGGAGATCATCTTCTACACCTAGGAGTGCCGGGGGCCAAGCTGCGAGATGCTCATAGATTATTATACTTTGCTCTTTGCTAGATGGGGTTTATACGATGTTAGACTTCTATAAACCCAGATCAAACTGAAAGCAATTTACAGTCTGATCAGGTTTTAAATTTCTTATCTTAGATGTATGGACCTTTCCATTGTTTACAAATGTATCCAAATTAAAATATCAGCTTCTCCAATATCTGCTCTGGGATACCATGTGATCAGAGTGTGATTAAGTTAACACAAGAGAGCACATGGGTTTGATTTGTGTTACTATTTGTGAGCGGTTGATTTAACCATGAATGGGAAAGAATCTCCAAACAATAGATAAAGGCAGGGCTTGAATTGTCATATAATAAAAATCAAGGAAAAGTCCATTCATTTGAAACTTTACAGTCAATTCTGTCTTACATGGCCAGGCTGTGGAACATAAAAACTGGTCACTGAGTTCATGTTTGCATATCTGAGTGGACGGTGTTGTCTCCCCTGAAATATTGATTCATCATACATTATATGCACTGAAAAGGGACTAGAGGATATTTTTTTTTTTTTTTTTTTTTTTTTTTTTTTTGGAAAAAAAAAATTCTGTTAATTTCATGTGTTATTCTAATACTTTTTACATATTTTTCTTTTAATTTCAGTCATTGAAATTCCCCATTTGAAGCTTCAGTTACATGCAACTTCATTTTTATCAATGATACATTGTATTTTTTTTTTCTTCATTTCTTGAACCCAGCTCAGAAAGTTTGACATAACTTTGAAATTGGCTGGCTGGAAGCATGCATCAAAATGAATATGCTATATCATTCATAAATATGTCTTGAAAGCATAGAAAAAGTAGGTGTCATTGATATCTTTTATTGTCTTGTTGACTGTGCTACTGTTCATGCCTCAGCTGTCAATTAGAAGCACTCAATCTTTGTGCCATGTTCATATAAGTCTTCATATTCATTTTTGTTTTTTTCTGATAACTTTCAGATGGTTAAATCTGTATAGAAACATTATGTATCCAATGTCATGGTGAAAGTCTTTACATACAGAGATATGCAAGAAACATTTGTTTTCTTGGCTTTATCATTGCTTCATCAAAGTGGGAGCTATACAGGAATCACACTCGTCCAAACTGTCCTACATGAAGACAAGGATGTAGGGATATTTATCACCTTAACCCTTTCCCTTATAGAGGAAACCATGAAAAGACCTATGCGAACAGCATAAAACCAGATCAGCCTGCGAGTAACTCACAGGCTGATCAGGTTTTATGCTGTTCGCTGCTCCTCAGTGGTCTGGAAATGAGGATTTTGTAATTAAATTTGGTAAGGTTTAAGTGTGGTTTTCTGCAGATCAGGCTTTATGTGGTACCTATTGAGTGCGTCAAAATGAGTCTATATGAGGGAAAGGGTTAAGTGATAGTTCTAGTATAATGTGTTGTTTCTATAACACATTTCTATGACTATATACAGTGTAGCTTTGTTGAGAAGTATAACATACTCAAGCATGTAAGCATAAATTCGCCTGCACTGATATTTAGGCGAGTGGAATTTTATATACCTTCTCATATGCCAAGAATTTAAGCATCATCATTTTCAAAGGTCCTAACTATTGATTTGATCACTGTCATTGTAGTATTGTCGTCATGATGTCATCATCAGTAGTCAGTGTTGTCTATCAAATGGGTCCTATCTAACCAAGAACATTATAAACAGTATTGTTAATAAGCTGTCCTGATAGAATGGATAAGGTGGGCTGGCCCACATAGCACCGATAGTAAAGTGCCAATAAATAACCAGAAATCTCGGGTTCGAGACCTGCTACGTACTTCTGCATCATCATCATCATCATCGTCATTGTTTAGGACGCTTTATGGGGTATCCTGGGATGGCCCTTGCTCCAAGAAATGCCTCTCTTCATTTGTCTCTGTTCTTGGTTTTCACTGCATCAATGCACTGCAATTTTCAAAATTTATCCCATCTTTAATTTAACTTCAGAAATATGTCTGAATCAACAAATGCTAGCTATGTCCAGTGGGTATGAACATTATATGACAGACTGAATGAATGTATGGATGCTAATTTTTCAGTGTTATTTTCAAATATTATTTATGATCTAATGTTTCATAGTAATAAGCTTTTTATGGGCGACATGCTTATTTAGTTGATTTTCATGAGACATTTACTCAATTTATTTTTGTTTATTAACAGTTCACTCATTTTGTCCATTGGTATTATTCATTGACTACAAATCCATAATTTTGAGGTTTGATCCTTTCCATGCTCACAGTACTGGTCAAACCCAGGAACTGTCAGAATTGATATTTTTGGATGTAAATACTTCTTTCCCCTATCAACTTAAATAAACACAACTTTCAACCATTTCTTTTGTTTATTTACATTATTATGCCAAGTAAATCTATTATTTGATTTCTCAGCCTCCATTTGCAATCTTTCAGAAACAAATAAATACTTTGTAGGAATAAGGAGAAGGACATCTAATAAACTTGTAACATATACTTTGAAATGAATATTTCTGTGCATTTTTTCAAGTGGCAGTTTACGCTCCAAGCATTTCAAACATATGTATTGAATACTTAATTTCATCCCTCCATTTTCATCAATTCTTGCCTAGAATTTATGTCTCAACATATAAATGTCAATTTTACTTTGACTATACAAAGAAAATGTGTACCAAATTCATCTATGTATATCTGACAGTGCCATCATCCATTTTTTTTTATTTCATCATTTCAGAATCTTTTTTAGTTCAGGTAGGAAATGCAACTTTTTCTGACAGATATTAGATATGACAGAAATATATTAGAGGTGTTGGAAGAAATCTCACTCTGTAACCATGAATGACTTAATTCACTCTGTGGTTCACCAGAAGTTCTTTATGACAAATGCTAAGAATTTTTTAAGATCTTCCTAGGCACAAAGTACGGGCTGGAACCAACCTGAATTCATTGAGAGGAATTAGTATAAATTATTATTGTTTTTTTTTTTTTATATTAAAATTCATTTGACATAGAAGAATTAACTTGCTTTTGAAAAAAGGGTCAGCTTATACTGGTATGATTTCTTTTAATTACTGACCTTTTGTATTAGTGTTAGCATAAATCATGAAAAATATTCCATTTGACATAGAAGAACTAACATACTTTTGAGTTATGTGTTCAGCTTTACTGAGCATAAATTGAATACAATCAACACATTATTTCTTTTCCATTACTGACCTTTTGTATTCAGTTAACAATGTTGAATTGCACAATGTTGTTAGAAATTGGCATAACTATTGGAAACGAATTCTCTGAAGATGGTTTGATACGGCTTTGTTGCAATTGTTAATACACACTAGAAAATAATAAGCAAATACCCAGATATGTACATTGATAACATTTAACTAATATGGATTAATACATGTATGTTTTTGTGCCATATACTAATAGGTAGCAGATTGATATGTCCAGGTAAACTTGTATGTTTAGCGAGCCAATTTTACCATCATGTATTCTTGATAAATGTTGTATGTTTATAATAGACGTGTTATAATAGGAAAATAATGATGTGTATGGTATCATTTGTCTTGAGGCATTTCTAAAATATGATTATTCTTTTTAATATAACATTCAAATGTGGTAGTAACTGGGAACCATATGTCAGTAATTGCTTTCTGGCCATTATAGTTTGGTACCCATATTTGTTTTATTAAAAATTACTTAAAACAAATAGACTGGTCTCAATGTCCAAGTGGTACATGGAAGAGCGTCCACTAAGTAACTTGGGAGTTATGGGTTTGATCTATGGCTGTGATACATGCGTCAGGTGTTCGATTCTGGACATACACAACAGATTCTTGGACGTACATTATGGCCGTACGCCTGTTATTGCAAGCCCTGATACTTGTATATTAAATGTGGTTAAGAAAATACTGGTATATCTCTCTTGCTTTGTACTCAGTGGTTGGCCCAATGTCAGGATAATGTGACTGTGTGGTATCGCATTACTTGTCTGGCGTGATATCGATGTGTGATACACATGTATCTCTCTGACAGCGTCCCAATATGCTAATACTGTGGATGAATATTACCGATAAAGTTATCATAAACCCAAACAAACATTAAAAAATGGCCTTAAATGTAATGATTCTTATATATCTTAATTGACAATATGACAATCAGCTGATTTTTGAGAAGTTGTTTGCGAGCTGTATTACCTGAATATATTAAATTGACCCTTCTTATCTTTGTAAGAATAATTTCACAGCTGACTGGTTGTCTATATATGTGATCTTCAGCATTCTGTGTACATTAAACTAAAACTTGGGTGTTCTGCTAACATAAAAGCATTTAATGTGTGTTTCTTGTTATGTAATAAAAATAGTGTAAATGTTGATTTGAAAAACAAGCTTTGGTCATGGGAGCCAACCCTTTTGCTGCTAATTTATTGGATATTGCTCATTTTCCCACAAACTTGTGATATAAGTGGAGGGATTGCAAACTTTAATTTTGGAGAATCCACAATTGGCTAAAAGGTTATTTATATATCCAGAGAGATCATATTGTCATTATGATAAAGACTTGGGTCAGGTCAATATGTTCAGGTGATGTATAGCTGTCTATATGTTTATTGAATATTGTTGACTGTGAACAGAGAACCAGCACAAAGCTGGAATGAATGACTACAAATCACTTTACCAATAACATCCTAATTTATAAATATCCGATTCTATATTTTAAGACTCCAGATTTGGAGTAGCCAATATATCCTTCATTGATATTTATTTTACAAAATTTCAGTTTTAACTGGTCATTATTTCAAGTATATTTTCAGATATATACTTTTAGTCTCTTGAATATTTATAGATACTGTATTGTAAAACATCACTTAAAAAATAAATGTGCACTTCAAGAGTCTTGACTCTAGAATATAGACATAGGATATTGATGAAATAGAACCCCAAAAGTAACGAACCTTTCCAGTGGTACAGATGTATTCAAATTAATTAATCTGATCATCCAATAGCTACGCTTGCATATCATGTGATCAGTGGTTGATATGTTTTACTAAAAAAATAACACACCTGAATTTCAAATAATTACTGCAAGATCTGGAAAGGTTTGTTGACTGACCAA
>CM037783.1:62441935-62491935 GCA_021229015.1 Solen grandis | reverse complement strand
TTTTTGACTAAGCTACCCAGTGACACTACGTACATAACACCCTGGTTCTTTCTATGATAATGTTCTCACAATAGGCCTGCGACTATCTTTCATGTTTTCTGTCATGTTAATTAGTACCGGTTATAACATTCATGTTATTTAAAGGTTGATTGTCCCTCCCTCGCCTTGGGGTGGGGGGTGAGTGACAGTATATTGGTACCGGCGATACATAAAGGTGACATATCCGGTCAAAATTAACACATGCTGTGCCTGCTGATAAGAAGGTATGACACGCGTCTGGTGAAGTACAATTACGTAGGTTAAATATACGCATTCATGCATAAATGTACAGACATGAGAAAAAAAAATCAGATATATATTAAGCGAACAATACATGTAACAATATAGAATTTATAGATTTTTCCCATTTAACTTTTATCATGTAGTGAATTGTGTTTTCACGGACAAGGAGAGATCGGTAATGTGACTAAAACCGTATGCCTCTATTCTCAAAGGCAGTATGTTAATCTTCTATTGTAGGGTTCCTGTTTTTTTTTCTTTCTTACTTTTTTTTTTTCTTTTTTTTTTTTTTTTTTTTTGTGAAAAAAAAGCATCGGAAAAGACAGTGATTGGATACAAGTGAGTCCGGGTGTGATACCCTAGCTCATTTCGCTTAAAGACGCATTGGGATTAGCACTGACCGATACACGGGAGAGAAGTTCCTGCTTAGAACCAGTACTGAGTTCTCCGAGTTCCCATACCAACCCCAATTTGCCGAGTGCAAGACAAGGGCGAATCTGGTACAAATTTTATACGTCTTGACGCTATCACCGGAGAAACGTGCCCCGGTTGGGTTTCGAATCCAAGACCTCCTGATATCTTATTTCAAATTCAAACTGAAAGAGAGGGAGAGAAGAAAAAGAAATATGTTCTGTGCGAATTATGACTGTTTGCACATGTGGAGAGAGAGAGAGAGAGAGAAAGGGGTGGGGGTAAATAAAGTATGAAATAAAAAGAAAAAAAACATTAGAACTATAATATAGTATATGCGTAAGTTACGAGCATCTTTTCCAATGTTTTTTATAAGAGCACGCGAGGGAACACTGCAGAGGAAAAAGTCCAGGAAAATAAGTTGTTCAATGGAAGCAACATCTTGGGCGAAATCGGAGTTTGATTATGCATAATTAGGTCAGATTTAAATTGTTAATTTTCAGACATGCTAATCATGAAAATTTTGATCTAACACATCAAATAAACCTACAGGAATGAATGTAGCCCTACGTATACTTCAATACCGATTTAATGCTTTCGATTACATATTTTTCGTACGTGCATTAAATTGCTTAATGTCGCAAGGTGTCTGCTGCAGAAAGTCACGTAGGCCACTACACATGTATATACCAGTAAATAAAAAGTAAAAGATTGTTATTATAACTAAACAAATAATAAGATTATACTACATAATATAATTTATGATAAAAAATAATACCTATACGCAAAATGTTGAATTTAGAGACACAAAGAATAATTATTTTCAATAAAAAAAAAAATTAAAAAAAATAAATAAAGGGTGTCACGAAACATAGACTGCCAAAATCTTAGAGTGATTCGATACGATATATGTTATGCGATTTACGATATACGATTTACGATATACCATTGCTTTACGATACGATGCGATAAGATCCTGTTCATTATGTGTAATACGATTGAATGCGATAGGATACGATTCGATACGTTACGATGCGATTGAGTATAATACTATACGATACAATGCAATACGAATGATATACGCTATTTTTGACAACTGATACGATAGCGCCACTGTACCATGGCAACCAAATGATGCGCAAAATGAGGATGCATTGATTTTCCTTAATAACCTGTAAACTGCTCAATAGATTGACATAAAATCTTCCATAGATATTCCTTTTAAAGTTTTCTGGCAGTGTATAAAAAATAATTGCATTATATGAAGAAGTCTGGTTACCATGGCAACCAAATGGCCTTCATTGCACACATTTTTCTTCAAAACCAGGGCTCACGCTGTCGGTCGCCAAATGCGATAAAATTATGAAACTGGCGCAGGATTTTTCTAACTGGCGAATGTGTTTAGCGCATACGAAGAAGTCAGTAAATTAGTACCGCGGTTGTTTAAGTTGCGTAATGCACAAAAATACAAGTCTCTCTACACTGTATACTACTTAAAGTAACCAGCACCTGCTGTGGGATTATCCAATCAACACGCATTCTAAGGCTTCCTAATTATGCAAAGATGTGGAATACTTGGATGGTATTGGCAGCTTATAACTTTTTTACATTTGTCACACCCTCTACTAACTTTTGTTTATACCTGTATTTTGGAACTGTTATGAAATTGCGCAATCATCACAATGGCGGCCACTAGCAAAAAAAATCAGCAATGTTTCATTACTACCGTTTCTTTTAAAAGATTTAAATTGATTAACTGGTTTACCTTGCTAGATTCCAACTGGTAAATAGCATAGACGTACCAATATATATAAATGACTCGATACTAATCGCTAATGGAGCGAGTCAAAATGTATCCAAACCAAAACATACCCAATATGAAACGTACCCAAGTATCATTTTTTTTTTGTATTCATTTTTAGCTCACCTGAGCATAGCTCAGGGTGAGCTTTTGGGATACTTGATTGTCCGTCGGCCGTCGTCCGTCGTCCGTCAACAATTTTGATGTTTACACACTAGAGGCCACAGTTTTGATCCAATCTTCCTCAAACTTGGTCAGAATGTTTGTCTTGATGATGTCTTGAACCCTTTCGAAAATGGGTCAGGTTGGATCAAAAAGTAGGTCAGTAGGTCAAATCTTAGAAAAATCTTGTTGTCCATCAACAATTTTGATGTTTACACACTAGAGGCTACAATTTTGATTCAATCTTCCTCAAACTTGGTCAGAATGTTTGTCTTGATGATATCTTGAACCCTTTCGAAAATGGGTCAGGTTGGATCAAAAAGTAGGTCAGTAGGTCAAATCTTAGAAAAAATCTTGTTTACACACTAGAGGCCACAATTTTGATCCAATCTTCCTCAAACTTGGTCAGAATGTTGAACCCTTCGAAAATGGGTCAGGTTGGATCAAAAAGTAGGTCAGTAGGTCAAATCTTAGAAAAAATCTTGTTTACACACTAGAGGCCACAATTTTGATCCAATCTTCCTCAAACTTGGTCAGAATGTTTGTCTTGATGATATCTTGAACCCTTTCGAAAATGGGCAGGTTGGATCAAAAAGTAGGTCATAGGTCAAATCTTAGAAAAATCTTGTTTACACACTAGAGGCTACAATTTTAATCCAATCTTCCTCAAACCTGGTCAGAATGTTTGTCTTGATGATATCTTGAGCCCTTTCGAAAATGGGCAGGGCCGGACCGAAAACAAATCTTAGAAAAATCTTGTTTACACACTAAAGGCCACAGTTTTGATGCAATCTTCCTCAAACTTGGTCAGATTGTTTGTCATGATGATATCTTTTGTGGATGGGGTCAGAAAATTCCTGAACATTGTTTCACCTCATCATCTTAATTCTGAAGCAATCTGTTTTGTACAGGCAATGAATGATACTTTTCTCAGGTGAGCGATCTAGGGCCATCTTGGCCCTCTTGTTTTATTAGTATTTGTTTTAATTTTTCAGCCCTTTTTTAATTTTTTTTAAATTATTATTGATACTTTTATTTTTTGAATGAAATATTTTTTAATAATTTATTTATAAAACTAAATGTGAATTAAATTCATTTAATTTTCATTTAGAATTACATGACAGTATTTGTTTTTTTTTTAATTCCATATTTTTTTTTATTTTTTATTTTTAAATATTATTCACCAATTGAATACGGTATGTCTTTGACAGTTCAAGTATAGCACATGCATATATCAGTATATAAAGACCGAAAACATATTAGAGCCACTTGCATTAAATTTGGCTCTAATTTTTCTCATTTGGCGAATGTGTTGGCGCAAACATTTTTACAGCCAGAGTGAGCCCTGAAAACCACTTAATGTGCCTTACTTCATTGATAAATTTCAAATGTTGCATGTGAAATTTCACAAGAGTTGTTTTATGATTACAGAGTTATTGCCCCTGATTGGATTTATTTCACATTTTACATGTTTATACAGTGGTGCTAACGTATCAGTTGTCAAAAAATACGATTGGAATACGATAGAAATACGGACGATATGCGATATACGATCTGCGATATGCGATGTGCGATAGCAGGTCTGATTTACCTTTACGATTCGTTGCGATGCGATGCGATGCATTCTGTGTCTGATACCATACGATATACGATTTACGATCTGCGATATACGTTATGCGATATACGATACAGGATAAGCACGGTATAAATTGCATTTTTTACAACTGTTTACAACTAGATTTTACAATAAGTTCAAAAATATGAAATATCAACTAAGCTTTTAACAATATTTATCACAAGCCGTGTTTTCATCTGAAATAAACAGCGGAAATAAACAAAACGGGAAACAGGAAATGGGGACAAACTAAATTGCGGTTCCTCTAGAAATGTTACGGACTCTGTTGTCTCCGTTAATAACAACTAAGCATGTGTAATAAAAAACTGATTTTTTTCCTAATGAGGACTCATAAAAAAATGTATTAATTTTGCTTTGTTATTATGTGTTTTGATATTAATCACATTAAAAAAAACAAATGATACCAGCAATCATCTAATATCTAGTATGCTGTCATTTGTGCTAATTAAAACAATATCTTTGGGCATTTTTCAAACTTTGCATTTAACCCATCAAACATAAATGTATATATAATTTATTGGATGTATCAAATATCAAAAGAACGCAAGTGAGTGTGGGAGAATAGCACCGTATCTATTTTCTTATTAGAATATTCGTATATATTACAAGTAGGTAACTGTCATAGGTATAGATTTAATATAAATATGTTTTCATATACTTTAACCAGAAGCTCGGAAAATCCGCTATTGTTTTAAAAAAAACCTAAGCCCGAAAAATTGTTGTTGGAAATTGACCTTGGTAATTAAACAATTAAATACATGTACATTAACATGAGTCGAAAAGCTATCTTTGTCGAAAAGATGCCATGAGTGAAGAGGCCGCCGTTTAATCGGGTATTCGTGAGAAATGTCATACGCCGCCATGCGTATACAGTTTAATATGATTTGTTTTGTTAATTGAGTACAAGAATAAAATAGTTGCCAAATTGGTTATATCTCATTTTGACTACACCCAGTTCATCTACTGTATAAAGTTGTTTCACACCTTTCCAGACATGTTTCCAGATTGTCTAACACATTATTTTGTAATGGTATCCATGTTTTTGACCAAGTATTATTGTAAAATTATTTAAATGTAAAGTATTTAATAATTTATTAAATATTTATAATATAACATTTATATTGTGTGCATATGTATCATCCCCGCACTAATTCACTGTGTCTTCCGCATAAATATGCATTCATCTCTCTCTCTCTCTCTCTCTCTCATCCTATATTTTGAGCTAATGGTCATTAATGTTATCATGTATGTGGTTTCGAGACACATTTTAATTTGCAGAGATTTTGATTTGTAGACACAATGGGTTTCAATCGGAAGAACAAATTAAAAAAAAAAGTCTATTCAAAATCTGTGTATTTTACTCGCCGTTTTAACAATCAAAATATAGAATACCCTATGATTCGCTCATTTGTGATATAAAAATAAGTCCATAAGTCACACACATGTGTGCCCACCCACACTCCCTTACAAATGTATTTTTGATACATGTATCATCATTATCATCATCATCATCGTGTACATTTAAGATTTTTTTTCTCTCTTCGAAATATATTCTGTGCCTCATACCTAGATTGGAAACAGTTTTATTATTATTATTATTCTATGAATATTGGTGTGTTTAAAATAGAATTTCAAATTATTGCTAAAAATTGTAATCTTTTAGTACCGGAAATAACATTCACTCTGTGTACATGTCAAAAGTCTTCTCCTCTGGGAGTGGTATACCGGCAGCGGCGAGACATAAAGGGGACATATCCGGTCAAAATAAACACATGCTGTGCCTGCTGATAAGAACTTATGGCATGCCTCCGGTATTGCGAAACACACTTTTTTCACTTAATTATACATAAAAGATTAGGGATATGCAAGAAAATGTTCTAACCTATTATATCTCTAGCAAACTGTAATAATATGGAAATGAGATCTTTAGCGAATTGTAGTAATATGGAAACAAGATCATTTTCTTTTAACTATTATCATGTCAGTGAACTCTGTGTTATCACGGAATAAAATACATCAGTTATTTTATAAAAAATCTTCCATTCCCATGTAGGTTTTATGTTTATTTTTCTATTGTTATGGCTTGCAATAATTCCTGGTTTATCATATTAAATATTAAGACATAGCAGTGAAGCATATCACGAAAATGTGGTCCCGTTTTATCATTGTTTTTTTTTTCCTTATGAAAGAGACAGTTGTTGGATACAATTAAGTTCGGGTGTGATACCCAGGCTAATTTCGCAAAAAAAAAATGCTCTTCGAAATATACGTGTCCGAGGTATAGCACCGATATACTGTAAACATGTTCCTGTGTAGAACTAGTACTTAGAGCTCCGTGTTCTGAAAGCAATACCGATGCATCTTGTACACATCATATACGTATTAGGATTTACGCGATCATCGGAAAAAATGCTCCGGTTTGGATTTTCAGTCTCCACCTACCTGAATTTTGATTATCTCCGTACTGATGAAAAAGGGGGAAAAAAGAAACATAATTTGCACTCATTCATCCAATTTTTTTGGAAATGTGTGTGCGCGCGCGCGTGTGCGTAATGAAAGAGAGATAGAGAAACCTAAATAAAATAGGAAATAATTAAATCTAAATAAACTATATTCGTAAATTACAATTATCTTTTGTTCACGAATTCATTAAATAATAAAGAAAAATGGGCATTCGAGTAAATACAGCAGTAAAAAATGTCCCGGGAAATAAATAATTACACGAAAGCAACATTTCGGACGATTTTGCATAAGTAGGTAAGTTTTAATTTGTTAGTTTTTAGACAGGTTAATAAAGCAAACATTGATCAAACATATCAATTACACATATATTAAAATTATTCCACTTTAATACTGATATAGTCATGAAGCTATATTAAAGGTATTTACGTCTCTGATATAGTACTTTTCACACGTGCATCAATTATATAACATCGCATGGCGTCTGCTCCTGAAAGTCACGTAGGCCATAACACATGTATAAAATAATAAAGTAAAAGAAATATAACTATTGCAATTGGTAAAATATGAAAAAAAATGTACTGCATAATGTGATTTAATGATTAATAAACTTAAACAAATATTAAATTTAAAGACAAGAACATTAATTATTTCTGAAATATCAATGGTGTCCCGTAACTTAAACTGCCCTAAACCACTGGGTGGTTCAATATGATATACGTTATGCGATTTACGATATACGATTACCGATATACGGTTGCCTTACGATGCGATGCGATACAATCCCGTTTATTATGCCTAATACGATTGAATGCGATAGAATACGATTCCATACGTTACGATGCGATTGAGTAATATATACGTTACGATACGATGCGATACGAACGATATACGCTATTTTTGACAACTGATATGTTAGCACCACTGTACTAGCTATATCAGCTAGACATTTCAATCTTCCATAGATATTCCTTGTAAAGTTCTCTGGCAGTGTATAAAAAAGAATTGAACCATATGAAGAAGTCTGGTTACCATGGCAACCAAATGACCTTCATTGCACACATTTTTCTTCAAAACCACATAATGTGCCTTACTACTGCTACATCTCTTCATCAATTTTAGCTATATAGGCTAGACATATCAGTGAAATATTGCAGCAAAATGGTCTTCATTGAACATATTTTTCTTCAAAACCAAATAAATCCAGTGACAAAAAAAACACAGGTCAGTCTCACAATATCCCATTTCCTCAGCAATACTTATCCTTCATGCAAACAGTGTTGAACTAAATATGGGGACTGCTTTAGAATCTTCAAATCAAGGTCTTCATTTTCAGCAGTATTACATGGACAAGGACTATAGACCCTGATCAGACAGCTCTTATAGGAGTCCTCTGATATGGCTCTGAATTGCTTGCAACATACACAAAAATCTGTACTGTAATTGGCTAAGGGTGTTTGCCATAGATATCCCTAATGTTACTTAAAGTGAACAAAAAACCTCACAATCATTTTCCTTTCTCTTAACTTAAAGCTACCTGGTGGGGGTATCAATCACATTCAGTGATAGCTCTAGTTAATGGATTGATTTTCATGAAAGTGTATTTTTTTATAACACAAAGATTTGTAGTTTGCATTAACATATGTATCCTTGAAAGGTCAAGGTCACAGGAGTTAGAAATTGGTTTTGGTATTCATAGGTTACATCTTCTTGTCTGCTCTATAACTTCAATATCTATGGATGGATTTTCATTTAACTTTACAAAAGTATTTGTCATAACACAAAGGTGTTTCCACTCTATAACTTCCATATTAATGAAAGCATTTGTTATAACACAAAGGTTAGTAGTGCGTATCAACCATATTCTTTAAAAGGTCAAGGTCACTTGATTTGTTAGAAATTCTCTTTGTTATTTATAGGCTACATCTTTGTGTCCATAATATTTTTGAAGTGATTGCCCTTTGTACTTATTTTTTGTCAAGAACATTTCTCACACACTCTTTGAAGACAATACTAGTTAATAATGATAGGTTTGGGAGTTATTGCCCATGCGTTAACATTTAACCTTGAAACTTCATAGGTGGGTAGACATTATTGATGAGATTTGCAGTACACAAGAGCATAATCTATTTCTAAAGTTTCCTGTTGGATTTTTTCTCCTTTTATACAATTTTGTGTCTTTAAAATAACTCCTGTTTGACTCATGCTATTGAAATTGAATTTTATTTATGGAAGGAAATTAAGTGTCAAACACAAGGTTCATAACTCTGGCCTCAGTATTTTTGGAGTTATTCACCCTTTTCACCATTTCTTGACCGCAAGATTACTCCAGTGTTATACTTATGCTATTTAAACATAATTTTAGTTATGGAAAGAAATTGATGATAGGAAGTGTCACACAGAAGGTCCATAACTCTGGGATGAGCATGATCAATATACTCAGCCCTTTAACTATTTACCATATGAATACTGATTATGTAATTACCATAAATTATCAATGAATATTAAACAACATTAATTAAATCAATCAGAATTTTTGCATGAATGAACTCAATTACTGCAAAAATCTGCAAACATTTTGTACCCTAGCCACACAGGGCTTACCTGTTCCTTGTCATCTTAATTATTCTTTTACATGTGAAAAATAATAATGTATTATCCAATTTCAAGTCACTGTTTGCAAAAGTTAATGTTTTGGTAACTGATATCATGGTAGATCTCCTTTTTCAAAGCAAATAAAGCATATGTCACTGTGTGCCTCAGTGTATGTGTGTGAGGGAATAGGGGTTGGGGGAGACATCTGTATTCTATGAAAACAAATCTCTAGTTTCATTTGTGAGTAATCAAATGTAATGAAACAAAATGACTTTAAGGTTCACTATGTATACATCTATTGTTAAATACTCTTACATAAGGCTAAAACAGACCTATATTTTGAAAAAAGTATAAATCAACAGTAGTTGTTCAAAAGTTTATTTTTCTTAATGTTCAAACGTTCAGATTTTTAGCTCACCTTTGGATGAGCTATTAAGATCGATGAATGTCTGTCGTCCATCCATAGTCCGTCTGTTGTCCACAATTATTTTGTTTGCACTCTAGCATCTTCATTTCTTACGCAATCATCTTCAAAATTTATGACAATGTTTATTACCATAATCTCTTTGCCAAGTTGGATTATGGCTGATAATGGCCTATTAGGTCAGGAGTTATGTCCCTTTTAATATTAAAAAATGCCATATTTCACTTTATTTGCACTCTAATGTCTTCATTTCTGAAGTAAACATCTTCAAACTTCAAGACAATGTTTACAGTCATAATCTCTTGGCATTTTAGATAACGGCTGATATCGGCCAATTTGGACAGGAGTTATGGCCTTTTTTTATATTAAAAATTGCCAGATTCACTTTGTTTGCACTCTTGCGTCTTCATTTTTTAAGCAGTCATTTTCAAACTTATGACAATTTTATAGCCATAGTCTCAGGCCATGTTTGATTTTGGCTGATATTGGTCGTTTAATACTAAAAATTGCCAGATTTAACTTTGTTTGCACTCCAGCATCTTCACATCTTAAGCAATCATTATCAAACTTAATAATCTTTATATGTTAATAGCCATACTGTTTAGGCCAAGTTCGACTTTAGCAGATATTGGAAATAGGTCAGGAGTTATGGCCCCTTAATTAATAAAAATGCCAGATTTCACTGTTTACACTCTGGAATCTTTTTCATCGTTTCATCGACAATGTTTAAAGCCATAACTTCTCAGTCAAGTTTGACTTCAAATGTTGACCACAGGTACTGTTTGGTTTGTGGAATTGAAATGATCTCATGGATTATGTATTCAGTACAACTATGTTATAATTTAGTAACTTGTACAGCTAGAATGTTTTTCTCAGGTGAGTGACTTCAGGACCATCTTGGCCCTATTGTTGAATTTAACCCACCTTCATTTGACTTATTTTATAATTTCCAGAGCATAACTCAATTATTATACATATATAGGATAAAGGGTTGATGTTTGGCATCCTTACTCACTAAGGAAACCCTTCCAACTGGCTTCAGCTATTTCATTTCTGAATATCTTATGGGACCCATAGGAATTAACAGGGGCATTTTATTTTACAAAGACATCTTGTTTCTTTTTGCTTAAATAGCCCCATAATTATATTTTTGGAGGCGTCATGTAAAAAAAAAGATTCATGTTTATGTTTATAGGTTGGTCAGTTTGATTAATTGTTACTGGACATTGATGATATATATTAATCTTGAAGATTTTGATTTAAAAATTTGATTTATGAATTATAAATAAAATTTATTGTAAGTAATTCCTATCATGTAAAGATGTCATGGGTTTCTTTTTCAGATAGTCAAACAAGAGCTGTTGAGGAAACTGCCTTTTCTTTAATTGGACGTAAGAAAGAAGCTGACCTGTTACTTGGATATCTTAAGGGTCAACGTGATGGATTTAAGATTGGAGGTAGGGTAGATCAAGTTAATTATTTTGTATGAGAATTAAAATCTTACAGAATTAAATAGTTTTTAAATTCTAAATAATCTAAATATGAAAATTCACCTTCTAACTGGAAATCTTTTCAGTGAGACCTTAAACTATTTAACATTAAACATTTACAATTTTGAAGCGGTTTCAAAGTTAAAACAAGATGTGTTCATGAAACACAATGCCTCCCCTCCATCACAGCCTAACCTCTCCAAGGATTCAGATACAAAATAACTGTTGTCAATACTGAAAGTATTTCCCTAGTGGAGAACGTATGCCAAATATCAAGCCTTTATCTCATATAGTAATGGATGAAAACTCATTATACAATTTAATGAAGACAAATATTTAAAAACATGGGAGTTTGAGTTTCGTTTCTCGGTCACTGCACTTTTCCTAGTCACCATCTATGTATATTAATTTTTAGATAAGTTTCAAGTCAATGTCTTGTATAGATTAAGAGTAATGGTATGGACAAAAATTTGTTACTTGTTACATTAAATGAAGGTGGAGAATTCAAATTTGGACCAGGAAGAGTTACGGTTTTTGGTCAGTCATCATCTATATAATTATGTTTTAAGTTTCAAGCCAATATCTTGTATAGTTTTTAGGGCTAGGATTTGTGATTGTAGATCATTAACAATTGTTTGTGAACACTCTAGAGGCCACATTTTTGGCACCTGAAAGCTTAGCCAGGATGGCCAGATGAATTCGAAATTGGGTCATGTGGGGTCAAAAAGTTGGTTACTAGGTCAATTTTAGAAATTCTCAGGAAAACCTGATGAACACTCTAGAGGCTCCATTTTGACTCTGGAAATCTTTAATGTTTTAGAGACTGGGTCACATGAAGTCAAAAAGTAGGTTGCTATGACATTAATTAAAAATGTTGTTAGCATTCCAAAGGTCACATTTTTGGCACGAAACTTCATGAACTCGATCAGAATGTTTGCATACTTTGAATAACAGAGGAGTTTAAAATTAGGTCAACAATTATTGCTTGATCTTCATTAAAATTATCAGTATCAAAACCATGATGCCTTCACATCCATCTTACTCAAATGAATGACTTAGGGCCACTATGGGCCCCTCTTGTTAAGTTAATTCATTATAAAATCAAATAAAATGAGATAATTTAAAAATTGGACCAGTAAGAGAAATGGTTTTAGGTCACTGCATCCCTCCTAGTCACCATCTAAGTCAAACCTTTGAACAAAGGTTAGGCAGGGGATAATAGAAAAGTGACCTTTGTTTACAGGTGACCTTTGTTCAGAGTGTCAGTTACAATATGTCTGTTATACATGCATTCATCAGAAAAACAGATGGATAGTTAAATGCCCCCTTTTCATTTATTCTTTTGCCCCATTATATGTGTGTTTATTAAATATCAAGTACTCATTCAAGAATTCATATTTATACCCCCAAATGGAGGCATAATTATAGTTATCGCTATAGTTTCTGTCCATCTACAATTTATGATGACCCTAACATCAACAATTTCTTTCGGCTACCACTGCAGATATGCTGTTGATATTTGGTAGGCACGTAGAGCAGGTGTAGAAGATGAGTCATATTTAAGAATGGCATCTCTCACTTCATTTTTATGCCCCACCAACTCCGTTGGGGGGGACAAATAGATTTTCAGTCCGTCCGTCCGTCGTCCACAATTTGTTTGTTTGCACTCTAGCATCTTCATTTTATGAGCAATTATCTTCAAATTTTAAAACAATGTTTATAACCATAAAATCTCGGCCAAGTTCGATTATGGCTGATATCGGAACATTAGGTCAGGAGTTATGCCCCTTTTGAAATTCAAAAAAGCCTGATTTCACATTGTTTGCACTCTAGCATCTTCATTTCATGAGCAATTATCTTCAAACTTTATATCAATGTTTATAACCATAAAATCCGGCCAAGTTCGATTTGCTGATATTACCATTAGGTCAGGAGTTATGCCCCTTTTAAAATTCAGAAAAGCCAGATTTCACATTGTTTGCACTGTAGCATCTTCATTTCATTAGCAATTATATTCAAACTTAATGATTTTTAACCAAAAAACCAATTCGATTTTGGCTGATATCGGACCATTAGGTCAGGAGTTACACCCCTTATATTATTTAAAAAATGCCATATTTCACGTTGTTTACACTCTAGCATCTGCATTTTTTGAGCAATCATCTTCAAACTTTATGGCAATGCTTATGACCATAAGGTCTCGATTTAGTTCGATTATGGCTAAGATCCGTCAATTAGGTCAGAGTTAGCCCCTTTTAATATTAAAAAAATGCAATTTACTTTGTTTACACTCTAGCATCTGCATCTTTTGAGCAATCATCTTAAAACTTTATGGCAATACTTATGACCATAATGTCTTGATTGAGTTCGATTATGGCTAAGATCCGTCAATTAGGTCAGGAGTTAAGCCCCTTTTAATATTAAAAAAATGCCATATTTCACTTTGTTTACACTCTAGCATCTGCATCTTTTGAACAATCATCTTCAAACCTTATGGCAATGCTTATGACCATAATGTCTCGATTAAGTTTGAATATGGCTGAGATCGGTCAATTAGGACAGGAGTTATGCCCCTTTAAATATAAAAAAAATGCAGATTTACTTTGTTTACACTCTAGCATCTGCATCTTTTGAGCAATCATCTTCAAACTTTATGGCAATGCTTATGACCATAATGTCTTGATTGAGTTCGATTAAAGCTGAGATCAGTTGATTAGGTCAGGAGTTATGCCCCTTTAAATATAAAAAAAATGCCAGATTTCACTTTGATTACACTCTAGCATCTTCATTTTTTTAGCAATCTTTTTCAAACTTTAAGACAATGTTTATGCCCATAATTTCGCAATCGGGTTCAATTATAACTGATATTGACAAGATAATTTAGTAGTTATGCCCTTTTCACCATAAAAAAAGCCAGATTTCACTTTTACACTTTAGCATCTTTATTTCTTGAGCAATCATCTTTCTCAGGTGAGCGATCAAGGGCCATCTTGGCCCTCTTGTTAATATTCATGCAAATTTGTGGCTGTGACCTATATTTCACAAATGAATGAACATTGAAAAACTGGTTGTTCTGCCTAAGGTTTACCTTTGCGTTTAAGCTTTTTTAGCTCACCTGAGCACATGTGCTAGGGATGAGCTATTAGGATTGATGAATGTCCGTTCTTTCGTCATACATCCGTCTTCCACAATTAGTTTGTTTGCACTCTAGCATCTTCAAACTTTATAACAGTGTTTATTACCACAATCTCTTGGCCAGGTTAGATTATGACTGATATCTGCCTATAAGGTCAGGAGTTATGCCACTTTTAGTATTAAAAAATGCCAGATTTCACTTTGTTTGCACTCAGCTTTATTTCTGAAGCAATCATCTTCAACCTTTATGACAATGTTTATTACCATAATCTCTTTGCCAAGTTGGATTATGGCTATTATTGGCCCATTAGGTCAGGAGTTATGCCCCCTTTTAGTATTAAACAAATGCCAGATTTCACTTTGTTTGCACTCTAATCTTATTTTAAACAATCATCTCAAACTTTATGAAGCCATAATCTATGGCTGATATTTTTCAAAATTAATAATTTGCAGACTTCACTTTGTTTGCGCTCTAGCATCTTCACATCTTAAGCAATCATTATCAACCTATATAATAAAGTTAATAGCCATACTCTCTAGGCCAAGTTTGACTATGGCTGATATCGGATAATTAGGTCAGGAGTTATGGCTCTCTAATTAATAAAAATGCCAGATTTCACTGTTTACATTCTAGAATCTTTTCATTGTTTCATCGACAATGTTTAAAGCCATAATCACTCATTCAAGTTTGACTTCAAATGTTGACCACAGGTACTGTTTGGTTTGTGGAATTGAATGATCTCATGGATTATATATTCAGTACAACTATGTTATAATTTAATAACGTGTACAGGCAATGAAGGCCTCTTGTTTTTCATGTAACTTCCTTATATTTAGTCCAATTTTAAAAAGCTAGATACTGCTGGAAAGGTTTAACATTTAACACATTTGATATATGGATGTATCTTTAACCACTTTTTAGATATTGGCGGTTAAACCTCGAGAAAACTCCAAAATTCAGAAATATTAATTTCAAGTTGTTTTGTTTTCCCCCTATAACTTTATGAATCCTAGGTCAAACTTAAATATTTAAACACTAATAGAATAGCAAGGGATTGTTCTACAAATTATATTCATACCCTAATTAACAATAATCAATAATTTTTAGATATGAGCATTTGGGGCAAGACTATTTTCTATAGTAACTATGGATTAATTTATAGTGTCTCAATAGAATATGTATAGTTTTTAATGTATAGTTTTTGAGATGTTTAAGGCCAAGAAAAAACGGATAACTGAAATATGACCTAGACCTTTGTAATTTTCCGGAAATGGATGTCACCATGCACCATGTGACACTAGGTTGTTCATTAATTGAAAGTTACGTGCAAATCGGTAAAAAAATAAAGCCTTCAGGGCCTAAAAACCACTTACTTCAAATGCAAAATTGCTTATTACGGTGTGACGTCAAATGCTGTCATACAATGTCAGCTGTCACAGAATGCAAAGAAAACCTCAGGACACATACAGTGGTGCTATCGTATCAGTTGTCAAAAAATACAATTGATATATGATTGAAATACGAATGATATGAGATATACTATCTGTGATATGCAATAGCAAGTTTGATTGACCTGTACGATGCGATGCGTTTACGTTATGCTATATACGATACAAGGTAAGCACGGTTTACATGACATTTTTATACGCCCATCTTAAGATGGGGCGTATTATGTGAACACTCACGGCGGGCGGGCGTGGAACATTTGTTGTCCGGGCTCTAACTTCAATACCGTTTGCCCAATTCTTTTCAAACTTTCCACACATGTTCATGGCCATAATATCTCAGATGAGTTCGATATCCAGCATTATCGCGTGAATGACTTAGAAGTTATGGCCCTTGACGTACCCAAAATACTTGAAATTGTGATTGTCCGGGCTCTAACTTCAATACCGTTAGTCCAATCCTTTTCAAACTTTTCACACATGTGCATGGCCATAATATCATGGATGAGTTTGATATCCAGCATTATCACGTGAAAGACTTAAAAGTTATGACCCTTGACGTACACAAAATACTTGATATTGTGATTGTCCGGGCTCTAACTTCAATACAGTTTGCCCATTTCTTTTCAAATTTTTCACACATTTGCATGGCCATAATATCGCGGATGAGTTTAATATTCAGCATTATCGCGTGAATGACTTAGAAGTTATGGCCCTTGACGTACACAAAATACTTGAAATTGTGATTGTCTGGGCTCTAACTTCAATACCGTAAGACCAATCCTTTTCAAACTTTCCACACATGTGCATGGCCATAAAATCGCGGATGAGTTCGATATTCAGCATTGTCGTGTGAATGACTTAGAAGTTATGGCCCTTGAACACTTGAATAAGTCAAAAGAGACATTTTCCTTCAAATTAATGGAAATGTTTCAACATGATTGTTTTAATAAGTAACATTCATTAACTAATGGGATTTAGGAGACAATAGCTTGTTTCTCTGAGCTATTTCTGAGAGTCCCCATACTGTGATGGGCGTATTTTGTTGCAGTCCTGACCCTTGTTCATACCTGCAAGCTTGATTTGACTACATGCAAAAACTTCGTGTTGTTAACAATATTTATCGTCACCTATAACTGGTAAACCGTTTGTTCATCTGAAATAAACATAGCGAGCAACAGGAAATGTGGACAAACTAAATTGCGGTCCCCCTGAAAAAGCGACGGACTATGCAATCTTCATTGAGACCAGTGTTAAGCATATGTAATGAGAGAACAATTTTTTTAATAAAGATTATCTATAAATACATTCTTTATGATTAAGTGTAATGATAACAATCACAACTAGACTCCTTTTGTTCTGAACAAAAGAAAGGGCTTTCTGCTAACTATGTCAAACCTGATCATACTTATTTACTTTTCTGACATACACCATCTTCAAATATTGAAGAAAATCCTTATTATAAGTATGCTTATGACGTCACATGACGTCAAATGACGTCACGACTCAAAATATTTTAAGAAATTCTGCAGAACTGCAAACTGTGTAAGTTTCAACTTTCTATCTCATCCTGAAGCTCTTTCATCCTAAAATGAAATTTTCGGTCCTATGTTCAAATCTTATTTAAGCCACAGAACTTCGGTCTTTCAGAATTTCGGTTAGCTGACAGGATAGGTTCACCTTAGTTTCATGATGTACCATCTGTGAAAATTTGAAGAAAATCCGACCATAAATGACGGCTGTAGAGCGTGAACACCATTTTTCAATATTTTTAGCTCTGACGTCACCTGACGTCATAGGGTGCTGAAGATGCTTTTGTTCAAAAGCGCATACTTTACTGTCATAACTCTGAAATTTTCATTATTCTGAACAACTGGCATCATGTCGAAATCATTGCCCTAAAATGAAAATTAAGAAGTATGCTTATGACGTCACATGACGTCATATGACGTCAGGAATCAAAATTTATTTAGAAATTCTGCAGAACTGCAAACTGTGTAAGTTTCAACTTTCTATCTCATCCTGAAGCTCTTTAATCATAAAATGAAATTTTCGGTCCTATGTTCGAATCTTATTTCAGCCACAGAACTTCGGTCTTTCGGAATTTCGGTAAGTTGACAGGATATGCACACCTTAGTTTCATGATGTACCATCTGTGAAAATTTGAAGAAAATCCAACCATAAATGGCCGTTATAGAGCGTGAACACCATTTTTCAATATTTTTAGCTCTGACGTCACCTGACGTCATAGGGTGCTGAAGATGCTTTTGTTCAAAAGCGCATAGTTTACTGTCATAACTCTGAAATTTTCATTATTCTGAACAACTGGCATCATGTCGAAATCATAGCCCTAAAATGAAAATTAAGAAGTATGCTTATGACGTCACATGACGTCATATGACGTCACGACTCAAAATTTATTTAGAAATTCTGCAGAACTGCAAACTGTGTAAGTTTCAACTTTCTATCTCATCCTGAAGCTCTTTAATCGTAAAATGAAATTTTCGGTCCTATGTTCGAATCTTATTTCAGCCACAGAACTTCGGTCTTTCGGAATTTCGGTTAGTTAACAGGATATGCACACCTTAGTTTCATGATGTACCATCTGTGAAAATTTGAAGAAAATCCGACCATAAATGACGGCTGTAGAGCGCGAACACCATTTTTCACTATTTTTAGCTCTGACGTTATGTGACGTCATAGGGTGCTGAAGATGCTTTTGTTCAAAAGCGCATAGTTTACTGTCATAACTCTGAAATTTTCATTATTCTGAACAACTGGCATCATGTCGAAATCATTGCCCTAAAATGAAAATTATAAGTATGCTTATGACGTCACATGACATCATATGACGTCAGGACTCAAAATTTATTTAGAAATTCTGCAGAACTGCCAACTGTTTAAGTTTCAACTTTCAATCTCATCCTGATGCTCTTTAATCCTAAAATGAAATTTTCGGTCCTATGTTCGAATCTTATTTCAGCCACAGAACTTCGGTCTTTCGGAATTTCGGTTAGTTAACAGGATATGCACACCTTAGTTTCATGATGTACCATCTGTGAAAATTTGAAGAAAATCCGACCATAAATGACGGCTGTAGAGCGCGAACACCATTTTTCACTATTTTTAGCTCTGACGTTATGTGACGTCATAGGGTGCTGAAGATGCTTTTGTTCAAAAGCGCATAGTTTACTGTCATAACTCTGAAATTTTCATTATTCTGAACAACTGGCATCATGTCGAAATCATTGCCCTAAAATGAAAATTATGAAGTATGCTTATGACGTCACTTGACGTCATATGACGTCACGACTCAAAATATATGTAGAAATTCTGCAGAACTGCAATCTGTGTAAGTTTCAACTTTCTATCTCATCCTGATGCTCTTTAATCCTAAAATGAAATTTTCGGTCCTATGTTCGAATCTTATTTCAGCCACAGAACTTCGGTCTTTCGGAATTTCGGTTAACTGACAGGATATGCACACCATAGTTTCAAGATGTACCATCTGTGAAAATTTGAAGAAAATCCGACCATAAATGACGGCTGTAGAGCGCGAACACCATTTTTCACTATTTTTAGCTGTGACGTCACATGACGTCATATGAAGGTGAAAATTAGTGCATTCAAAAGGGCCAAAGTCACTCTGATCACTGTTAAAATTTCATGCTGCTGGCTTATTGGCAACCTGTTTTAATTTGAACCTCAAAAGGTGAGAAAATAATAATAATAATAAGAAGAAGAAAAAACATAACAAACCCAATAGGACTTTCTGCTTTAGGCAGAAAGCCCTAACTAGAATCCCTATCGCGATATCATCGGTTTTCGCGAAGGCAATGTCATTCAGTTCATGAGTCACATGATTCGAAAAACATATTTCTTTGTTCAGTGGCTTGTGGAATACTGTTAACAAACATTTCAAACATTTAACAATGTTTAAGCAAACCTTTTACCCAAAAGAATATTTTTGAGTATTACCTGTCAGTAATGTAGTCGCAAACTTGAAAACTTTTTTACGGAATTCAGTTAGTGCCACATTAGATGTGTGTGTTGCTTTATGATGGTGACAAACGACAATTGTAATTGATAAACAACAATTGCAAACGACACACAATAGTATAAAATGACACACGACAATGCGACATGACACTCAACATTATTACGAACTAATGTTGCATTGAATAACTATCATTTTCATGAAATATCGCATTAATTTTGGAGTGTCGTTTCAAATAGATGTAACCAAGGAACAGAATGCAAAAAATGGCATAAAAATCAGACTTCAATTTTTTTAGTTACAAAGAGTGATTTCAAGCAAAGCGCCCCCTAGCGGCCAAAAAAGGAACAAAATTGATTAAAATTTTACTGTTAGTTACGTAGCAATGCAGCAAATGGTTCAATCTAGTATACAAGTCGCACTAGTCAAACATTCTATTTCTTATATATCACAATTTGAAGCATAAAAATTGATTTACAATTTTTCTAAAAAGGATCAAACCTTGGACTGCCGTAAAATGACCAAATCAAGTCCGATCTTCAAAAACTGAACATCACTGGAAAGAGCTTTTCATGAACTAAAACTTTTGTTCATATTCTCTCAGTAAAATATTTTTAGTTTTGGAGCACTTTAGGGCCGAATAAAAACACAATTATCGTAATATGACCTTGACCTTTTCAATGTATTTTTAACTTTTTAATTATGAGGCCCTTTCAAACTTAACAAAGCATAACGTGTGAAAATTTAATGACGAATAAACAAAAATAAAGTCAGGAGCGACAAAAAACATGTTTTTGGAATTTTTAATTTTTTCCTAAATTTTAGTGAAGTTTGATCGTTTCTAGAGGACAAACCACACATTTCTTAAATTCGCCACCCCAAATATTTTGTGTGTATATGTCTTTCAAATGGTATGCAGGAGACGGACTTCTTCTATCTGATTTCTAACAAAAATGGATAGGTTTTGCACAGTTCTTTTTGCGAGGTTCGAACATTCAACCTTCCGTAGCTCAAAAGCTTTCAGCCACACGGACCCTCGAATCCTATCATATGGTATTAGGCTATCAACAGGGAACAGAATGAAAAAAACCGCATTCGAATCGTACTTTAACTTTTTGAGTTATAAGCAAAAGAATGATTTCAAGAAAAGCGCCCCCTAGCGGCAAAATGAAGAGAAAATCGATTAAAATTCTACCATTAGGTACCTAGCAATGCAGCAAATAGTTCAATCAAGTGGCCGAATAAAAACACAATAATTGTTTTATGACCTTGACCTTTTCATTTTTTTTAAAACTTTTTAATTGTGAGGCCCTTTCAAACATAACAATACATATCGTGTGAAAATTTCATGAAGAATGATCAGAAAATAAAGTCAGGAGCGACAAAAACATGTTTTTGAAACTTTAACTTTTCCTAAAATTTAGTGAAGTTTGACCGTTTCTAGAGGACAAACCACGCATTTCTTAAATTCGTAACCCCATATATTTTGTGCGTATATGTCTTGCAAATCCTATGCAGCAAACAGAATTCTTCTATCTGATCTCTAACAAAAATGGGTAGGTTTTTCGTAGACCTACACTCATTTTTTTACAAGGTTCGAACATTCAACCTCTCCTAGAACATTTTTTTTTTCCAGTACCCGATGATGAGATTTCCATCATATTTGATTGGGCTGTCAACAAGGAACATTATGTAAAAAAACGCATCTAAATCAGGTTTCAAATTTTTGAGTTATTAGCAAAAAAGTGATTACATGCATTGTGCCCCCTAGTGGCTAAATCAGAAACAAAAGTGAAAAGTTTGACCATTTAGGCACAAGTTCAGATATATATGACTCCATGCCCAAAATTTCATAGCTGTAGCTTTTCTCATCTGGCCGCTAGGCTGGCTACAAAAATTGGGTGGAATTGGAAAAGTAATAAAAATAAAAAACAAAAAAAAATCAACAGAAGAAGAACAATAGGTTTTCGCCCTGCAGAGGCGAAAACCTAATAAAAACAAATGATAACAAATAATTACTGATAGTTTATCTAGTACTCTGCCACATGTGTTAATCAACACATTATCTTTTGGAGCATTTATTTTCAAGTTTTACATTAACCCACAGAACTAAATAAAAGGTAAACATACTACAAATGATATTTAAGGTATTAAGAAAGTATCTAACGAGAGAGAGAGAGAAATATTGTATCTATTTTTCTCATTAACAAAACTTTGTAAGCTTTGATTTTTAGCTCACCTGAGCACGAAGTGCTCAAGGTGAGCTATTGTGATCACCTTTTGTCCGTCGTCCGTCGTCCGTGCGTGCGTGCGTCCGTCCGTCGTCAACAATTTGCTTTAAAGAACATCTCCTCCTGAACCGCTGAAGGGATTTTGACCAAACTTCACAGGAATCATCCTTATGATGCCCTCTATCAAAGTTGTACAAATTATTCAGATTGGTTGAAAAAGTAGGTCACAGGAGCTAAAAATAGATTTTAAAAACTCAAACTTTGAAAATCTTCTTCTGCAAAACTGCAAGGCCTAGAGCTTAGATATTTGGTATGTAGCATCATCTTATAGGCCATTACCAAGATTGTACAAATCATAGCCCTATGGTGATAAATGCCCCCGCACCAGGGGTCACTTGTTTTACATAGAGTTATATAGGAAAATCTTAAAAAATCTTCTTCTGTATCCATAAGGCCCAGAGCTTAGATATTTGGTATGTAGCATCATCTAATGGTTCATTACCAAGATTGTTCAAATCATAGCCCTATGGTGATAAATGCCCCCGCACCAGGGGTCACTTGTTTTACATAGAGTTATATAGGAAAATCTTAAAAAATCTTCTTCTGTGGATCCATAAGGCCCAGAGCTTAGATATTTGGTATGTAGCATCATCTAATGGTTCTTTACCAAGATTGTTCAAATCATAGCCCTATGGTGATAAATGCCCCCGCACCAGGGTCACTTGTTTTACATAGAGTTATATAGGAAAATCTTAAAAAATCTTCTTCTGTAAATCCATAAGGCCCAGAGCTTAGATATTTGGTATGTAGCATCATCTAATGGTTCATTACCAAGATTGTTCAAATCATAGCCCTATGGTGATAAATGCCCCCGCACCAGGGGTCACTTGTTTTACATAGAGTTATATAGGAAAATCTTAAAAAATCTTCTTCTGTAAATCCATAAGGCCCAGAGCTTAGATATTTGGTATGTAGCATCATCTAATGGTTCATTACCAAGATTGTTCAAATCATAGCCTTACGGTGATAAATGACCCCGCACCAGTGGTCACTTGTTTCATATAGAGTTCCATAGGAAAAGACCTAGAGCTTAATCTATAGATTTGATGTGAAATATTGTCTAGTGGTCCGTACCCACATAATTCATATAGACCAATCATAAAAAAAATATTTTGCAATATTACTAGTTTGAGAGATTATGACTAGATAATGGTTAAAATTTGGCCCTTGATTGAATCACTTTTTACTTTAAATTACATACTTGATATATGTTTTATATTAAAATCAGTATCTACGATTAAATAAAATGATAAAAAGACTAAGAGAATATATTGTGTCAATTGTATATTAAATAAAGGTTTTCTTTAAGAAAGATATGAAAGTACAGATAATCGTATTGTTGGTAATAAAAACACATTCGGTCGTTTTAGGTTATAATATTATTAACCAATGAAAAATTAGGAAACTATTCAGCCCTCCATTTCCGGTTTCAGTGGTAGGTATACGATTCTCTTCAGAAATTTCAACGAATTATCGAAGATCATTAATCTAACAGACCTAAAAAGCGATTGAAAAGTAGGTCAGTAGGTCAAATCTTAGAAAAACCTTGTTTACACACTGGAGGCCACAATTTTGATTCAATCTTCCTCAAACTTGGTCAGCACAAATGTCCTCAGGTGAGCGTCTTTAGGGCCATCTTGGCCCTCTTGTTTATTAGTGTAAGAAATAATCCTTGGAGATATCTGAGGTCGATAGATTGATGTGATTATTAGTATGTTACAATGATTTGTTTTGGACTTCACATGGGTTATTGTAACATCCTAAAATGACCAAACGCTGCAAATTTACTATCAAATTTATTTGCAAGCCACCTTTGCATCGAAACAAACTATATTCGTGCGCTTGGTAAATTGATCACGTGATAAAAACAGTTACATCATTCGATTGCAGTTACATCAGCAGAGAAAAATAAGTCCTATAATGTTTTCATGTCACAGGCGATTTTTTGTAGCCTGTAAGTATTTATTTTTGACACAGCATTGATTTTTCAGCATTTTGCTTAATTCTGGTGTTGTAGATGTGTTTTAATTTTTTTGCTTCAAATATAATCTTATTATGTATTTAATCTTATTATTTTTGTTGTTTTGATTATGATAATTTTTTTCTTCCTTTTTGTCATGTTTGTACATGTAATAACGGTGATATGTTGCGGCCTACATGACTTCATGAAACAGACACCATGCATCTTTATTAAACAATTTTAGTGCAGGTGTGCTTTCATATAGATCTCAAAATCTTCCACCAATGGAGTTTGATTTGGTTGGATACTAGTTACTCAAGAGTTAAATCCCTAATGATAATAAAAGCACTGTAGCAGAGTTGCCGATGTGGATACCTGTCATTTGTTCATCATTATCTTTTATATCTCTCCTCAGTTACATGATATATACTGTATTTAGCATGTATTTTATAATTTTCTTACAGTTAGAATTCCAGGTAATTAATGAAATCATTTTCATAGCCAGCGAATATGGGTATTGCAAGTAATTGCTTTGTAACTAATGATTTTGGTGCCTTTTCGTCTGTCATATTGTTTTTAGAATATTAACCAATCCAATTGTATAAGTTTCTACATCCTCATGCTGGTTCCTGAAGTTTAATTGATATGCATTGGCGAGTATTACAGGTCAGCAGTCACATTACGGATATAAAGGCAGGGGAGCACGTGTTTTTACTCACTCCAGCTTGGGGTCTGTAAGAGTCGGACAGACACATGGAATCTAATTATTTAGTTGGCTTAAGTTCACATGTTCTTCCCCTCTGATTATATGTCATTACAAATTAGAGATAAATAAGGTAAGCATATAAACAAAATGTATGCTGAATCATGTTGTACAGTTTATATTACTGTCATTGACGGTTCGTGTTCACAATAATCGACGACCATCATTGAATATCACATGTATGAGACATAGATAAGACAGGTGGTTGGCAACATTCATGATTATTCTCTTATATTCACATTTATATGAACATTTGTTGCTTATAATGAGACATTTTACATGTAAATAAATTTGGTTAACTTCACTCTGCATTTATTTTGTGTTTACACGCTCCAACTGTGGGGTGCGGTGTCATCCGTTCCTGTTACACTTCCATATTTAATTTGTTTACATGCTAGAATCCACATTTATTTCGTAACTTGATCAAAATTGGAAAAGGTGCTTATTCTACAGTTCCTCATCATGACTCGGCTGTCTGTATTACTTTAATGGTATAGATGCTCTGTTGGTAAGCATTTGTTTTGGTATATTTTCCTGGCCTGAACAGTAGATAGCTATTTCCTTTTTGTATTCGGATAATACACAAAGTAATATGAGCCCAGTGTCTGCAAGTATTCCTAATTTAGTCAGTCGTACCAGCACCTGAGTTCTGCCAGTGTTGCCACTAATGAAGCAGCGACTACATCTGTCTGTCTGTGACTTGCACAACAAGACACATCTGCAGCAAGAAAGGCTGCTTTTATGTGAGAGTCAGCTGCTATCTTTTCTTCCAGATCTTTTTGCTATTTTTTTTTTAAGAACTAAAGCTTTCGGATATTAAGACCACCTGTTAATGGGCAAAAAAAACCCCAAAAAAACAAAAAAAGTGAAAATGATATAAATGATACGAAAGTGATTTTTGTGTCGCCTGCATAGCATGGCAGACACATAGGGATCACTTTGTCCGTCGTCGTCGTCGTCGTCGTCGTCGGCGTCGTCGGCGTCGTCGGCGTCACACTTTCTTGTCCGGAGCATAACTCGAAAAGTATTTGAGGTATCACCTTGAAACTTAAAACATGGATAGATCACATTGAGGTGGAGTGCAGTGCACAAGAATGATAACTCTGACTTTTGTATTTTCTGAGTTATTACCCTTTGTTGATTCTGAGATTTTATTTTTGTCCGGACCATAACTCAAAAAGTATTTGAGGTATCACCTTGAAACTTAAAACATGGATAGATCACATTGAGGTGGAGTGCAGTGCACAAGAATGATAACTCTGACTTTAATATTTCTGAGTTATTTCCCTTTGTGATTTTCAGACTTAATTTTTGTCTGGGGCATAACTCGAAACGTATTGAGGTGTTGACTTGAAACTTCATAGATCTCAATGGTCTGAGTGCAGTGCACATGAATGATAACTCAATAATGATAATGATGACTACAAACTTGCAACATATATATAATTAACGTCATAAGTGCTTAATGACGTCATAATTTTTCTTACAGTTAATGTTTTGAATTCATAGTCATTCTGACACTCCTCTGATGAAGACTGTATAGTCGAAAGTGCTCGGGAAAATTATTACATATTGCACTGTTTGAATATTTTATTCCCCCCCCCCCCCCCCCCCAAAAAAAAAAATATATATATGTGTGTGTGTGTGTGTGTGTGTGTGTGATTTGGTGTTATTTTGTACCTCACATAATAGATTATGCTTTATCAATAATTTGTCAAAAGATCGATTTTCTAGTCAATTCTTTCATCAAACATGCTTAAATGCAGGCGACACAAGTGTTCCGAGGAACACCCACATCTAGTGTTTTGGTAAATTTACTACCTTGCCAAAAACTGACATATTTTTTTGAAAATAACTATTAATTTTCGCAATGAAATACTGTAGATTTTTTTCTCAATAGAAATAACTCATCGAATTTTAATAAATTGTTATTTCATATTTAAATGTTTTTGAAAAAAGTCACTGTATGAAATATATTTTTTGTAAGCATTATTCTCATAGATAATGATTATTTTTATATTTGTAATGACAAAGCAACTTCTATAAACATACATATTATATACATGTGTTTTTGTTTGAGGGAAATTTTAAGCTTAAAGATATATTGATATAGATACAGGTGTCATATTCTCACAGGACTTACACCTGTGGCTGAGGTATGTTTGTGTAGGTGGATGAATCTCATCTCCAGTCAGACTAGGGATGCTGTGGCAACTTGGCATCAGTCTTCTTGGTAACGGTATTCTTACACAGCTACTTAAGGAAATAAACATACATGGTAGGAGCTAGAAAGATGGGGTTTAACTCGCACACAGTATTTCCTACGATAACATGTGTTTGTTATTGTTTTGAATAAGGAAATCACAAAAGGTGACTAAACTTAGGTGTAATGTTATGTAGTGTAA
Organism: Solen grandis; assembly: GCA_021229015.1. Taxonomy (NCBI): domain Eukaryota; kingdom Metazoa; phylum Mollusca; class Bivalvia; order Adapedonta; family Solenidae; genus Solen; species Solen grandis. The sequence goes on along the minus strand of CM037783.1, from coordinate 62,464,680 downwards.
ATAAAAACGCTGTTGTTAAATAACAGAAGTGGCGCAGTGGGATGACAACGGTCTTATAATCAAAAGGAACCAGCATAGGAAGTATTTTTTTCATGAAATGTTTTATTTAAAATATCAGCCCTGTTTTCCTCATGAAAGTTGAGTTATGTGTTCAAATCATATACATGGTTATTCACTACCAAATTTTCTTATATAGTTCCATATTATCATTAGTACATGTACAATATTTAAACATCTCTGATAAAATGAGTTAAAAGGACTTGTTTACCCAATCAACATACCTGCATAATATTATGTGCAGCAGAGTGCTGGTGTCCATAGCTGATGGGACAAATATATACAGATCAATGGTACTGCATGTCAGGTGATAAACTCACTGTGGCACAGATCTTTTGACCTAATGATAGAATAATTGTTTAGATGTCACAGTGTACTGCAGTCATGAGCATCAATATCTCAGGGTTAAACGAGGGCAGCCTCCAAGTCGCTTAGTTTAGATTCTACAGCCTATAAGTAAGCAATGGCTCTGAGAGATTTGTGTAAGGGGTCCATTTAATAAGCAGCTCAGTAAGGAATGTGTCCAGAGTTGGTCAGTCCTGGTCTGGTTACAGTTTTCTAGCCTCTGTTTACACTTTGATATGAATAATAATTTTGCAGATAATAATTATATCATCATAACTTTTTGTTAGCTCACCTGAGCATAGCTCAGGGTGAGCTTTTGGGATACTTGATTGTCTGTCGGCCGTCGTCCGTCAACAATTTGATGTTTACACACTAGAGGCCACAATTTTGATCCAATCTTCCTCAAACTTGGTCAGAATGTTTATCTTGATGATATCTTGAACCCTTTCGAAAATGGGTCAGGTTGGATCAAAAAGTAGGTCAGTAGGTCAAATCTTAGAAAAATCTTGTAGTCCGTCAACAATTTTGATGTTTACACACTAGAGGCCACAATTTTGATCCAATCTTCCTCAAATTTAGTAAGAATGTTAGTCTTGATGATATCTTGAACCCTTTCGAAAATGGGTCAGGTCGGATCAAAAAGTAGGTCAGTAGGTCAAATCTTAGAAAAATCTTGTTTACACACTAGAGGCCACAATTTTGATCCAATCTTCCTCAAACTTGGTCAGAATGTTTGTCTTGATGATATCTTGAACCCTTTTGAAAATGGGTCAGGTTGGATCAAAAAGTAGGTCAGTAGGTCAAATCTGAGAAAAATCTTGTTTACACACTTAAGGCCACAATTTTGATCCAATCTTCCTCAAACTTGGTCAGATTGTTTGTCTTGATGATATCTTGAACCCTTTCCAAAATGGGTCAGGTTGGATCAAAAAGTAGGTCAGTAGGTCAAATCTTAGAAAAATCTTGTTTACACACTAGAGGCCACAATTTTGATCCAATCTTCCTCAAACTTGGTCAGAATGTTTGTCTTGATGATATCTTGAACCCTTTCAAAAATGGGTCAGGTTGGATCAAAAAGTAGGTCAGTAGGTCAAATCTTAGAAAAATCTTGTTTACACACTAGAGGCCACAATTTTGATTCAATCTTCTTCAAACTTGGTCAGAATGTTTGTCTTGATGATATCTTGAACCCTTTCGAAAATGGGTCAGGTTGGATCAAAAAGTAGGTCAGTAGGTCAAATCTTAGAAAAATCTTGTTTACACACTAGAGGCCACAATTTTGATCCAATCTTCCTCAAACTTGGTCAGAATGTTAGTCTTGATGATATCTTGAACCCTTTCGAAAATGGGTCAGGTTGGATCAAAAAGTAGGTCAGTAGGTCAAATCTTAGAAAAATCTTGTTTACACACTAGAGGCTACAATTTTAATCCAATCTTCCTTAAACTTGGTCAGAATGTTTGTCTTGATGATATCTTGAACCCTTTCGAAAATGGGCTGGGCCGGACCGAAAAGTAGGTCAATAGGTCAAATCTTAGAAAAATCTTGTTTACACACTAAAGGCCACAGTTTTGATGCAATCTTCCTCAAACTTGGTCAGATTGTTTGTCATGATGAAATCTCGAACCAGTTTGAAAATGGGTGGGGCTGGATAGAAATGTAGGTCAGTAGGTCAAATCTTAGAAAAATCTTGTTTATACTCTGAGGGCAACATTTTTGGTCCAATCATCCTCAAACTTTGGCAGAATGTTTGTCATGATGATATCTTTTGTGGATGGGGTCAGAAAATTCCTGAATTTTTAATTCTAAAGCAATCTGTTTTGTACAGGCAATGAATGATACTTTTCTCAGGTGAGCGATCTAGGGCCATCTTGGCCCTCTTGTTTTATTGTATTTCCAATATATATTAAGTGACTGTCAAAGTTATTAATTGAATATATGAATTAATTTATGAACTTTAAAGAGGAACTCAGATAATCAGCTGCTATTTTTAGCTCACCTGAGCACAACGTGCTCATGGTGAGCTTTTGTGATCGCCTTTTGTCCGTCGTCCGTCGTCCGTGCGTGCGTGCGTGCGTCCGTCGTCAACAATTTCTTTAAACAACATCTCCTTCTAAACTACTCACTGGATTTTGATAAAAATTCACTGGAATGTTCATTATGGGGCCCTTTTCCAAAGTTGTTAAAATTATTTTGATTGGTCAAAAATCTAGGTCACAGGAGCTAAAAATAGATTTTAAAAATGAAAATTTTAAAAATCTTCTTCTCCGAAACCACAAGGCCTAGCCTTTTGATTTTTGGTATGTAGCATGATCTTATGACTCTCTACCAAGATTGTTCAAATTATGGCCCTGGGGTCAAAATTGACCCCGCCCCAGGGGTCACTTGATTTAACATAGGCTAATATAGGAAAAACTTGAAAAAAATCTTCTTCTCCGAAACCACAAGGCCTAGCCTTTTGATTTTTGGTATGTAGCATGATCTTATGACTCTCTACCAAGATTGTTCAAATTATGACCCTGGGGTCAAAATTGGCCCCGCCCCAGGGGTCACGTGATTTAACATAGGCTAATATAGGAAAAACTTGAAAAATCTTCTTCTCAGAAACCACAAGACCTGGAGCTTAGATATTTGGTGTGCAGCATTATCTAGTAGATCACTACCAAGTTTGTTCAAATCATGGCCCTGGGGTCAAAATTGGTCCCGCCCCAGGGGTCACCTGATTTTACATAGGCTAATATAGGAAATACTTGAAAAAATCTTCTTCTCAGAAACCACAAGGCCTGGAGTTTAGATATTTGGTATGTAGCATGATCTTATGACTCTCTACCAAGATTGTTCAAATTATGACCCTGGGGTCAAAACTGGCCCAACCCAGGGGTCACTTGATTTAACATAGGCTAATATAGGAAAAACTTGAAAAATCTTCTTCTCAGAAACCACAAGGCCTAGGGTTTAGATATTTGGTGTGCAGCATTGTCTAGTAGATCACTACCAAGTTTGTTCAAATCATGGCCCTGGGGTCAAATTTGGCCCCGCCCCAGGGGTCACCTGATTTTACATAGGCTAATATAGGAAATACTTGAAAAAATCTTCTTCTCAGAAACCACAAGTCCTAGCCTTTTGATTTTTGGTATGTAGCATGATCTTATGACTCTCTACCAAGATTGTAAAAATTATGACCCTGGGGTCAAAATTGGCCCCGCCCCAGGTGTCACTTGATTTAACATAGGCTACTATAGGAAAAAACCTTGAAAAATCTTCTTCTCAGAAACCACAAGGCATAGAGTTAAGATATTTGGTGTGTAGCATTGTCTTGTGGATCTCTACCAAGTTTGTTCAAATCATGACCCTGGGGTCAAAATTGGCCCCGCCCCAGGGGTCACTTGATTTAACATATGCTAATATAGGAAAAACTTGAAAAATCTTCTTCTCAGAAACCACAAGGCCTAGGGTTTAGATATTTGGTGTGCAGCATTGTCTAGTAGATCACTACCAAGTTTGTTCAAATCATGCCCCTGGGGTCAAATTTGGCCCCGCCCCAGGGGTCACCTGATTTTACATAGGCTAATATAGAAATAACTTGAAAATTCTTCTTTTTAGGAAACTAGAAAACACATGGCCTGGCATTTAGATATTTGGTGAAAATATTGGCCCCTCCCCAGGGATCACTTGATTTTACATAGACTTATTTTGGAAAAAAATCTAGAAAAATTTCTTCTCAAAAACCACAAGGTCTGGAGTTTAGATATTTGGTATGTAACATGGGCTAATAGACCTCTACCCAGTTTGTTCAAATCATGACCCTGGGGTCAAAATTGGCTCTGCCCCAGGGGTCACTTGATTTTACATAGCCTAATGATATCAGGTGAGCGATCCAGGGCCATCATGGCCCTCTTGTTTAAAGTATTTTCTTCGCCTGAAAATTATTTTTTTTCTGATTTGCATGCATGTCAAACAATCCAAACAGCTGTGATAAATTATTAGTATTTAGACAGACTAAATCTTATCCATATTGGACAATATTTATTGTCTATGGTTTAATTTCGTGCGCATGATTTTGTCCTGTCCCCTTTATTGGACAGGTCCTTATAAAAATTATGAATATAATATAATTGGTCCATGCCTTTTTTTATACAATCGCGACCGCTCAATGAGCACTCATGAACCAACACATAGAAGTATAGCACATGCTAGAGATCTTCTGCTACTATCAAATAGCCGAAAAGAATGTAATGATGCATGAACAATTGCATGCAACATGCACCTTATATATAGAGAGAAAGAGATATCTGTATTGCCACTTCTTTAAACAATTAATTAATTTGAAAAAGCACACCGGAAGGCCATCTCATTCGAAGAGAAGTATTAGTGAAGAGGTCGCCGATTCTGTTGCAGCTTATACATGATGATAGCAGAAAATCTAATTAATCTGCAGACAAAACTGTTTTAACTATAAAAAAAAATATTTTTTTTATCAATCATAAGAACAGTCTAAGACTTTCTCATATGTGAGTACTATATTTTTTAAAAGTCCATTAGTCTTTTAGTTGTAAAGAACCAAAAAAAAAAAAAAAGAAAAAATAGAGAAACCTTTTACTATTTATATCATCATCAACAAGATTCGCTATGGAAATATACTGATATATAGAATGTCTTCCTCTTCGGAATATAATACTTCTATGATGAATATTTAGTTTTAAAATAATAATGTAATAATGATATAATGTGCATAAAAAGGAATAAATGAATATGAATAAAATTAATTAATGGAAGAAATTTGTAGTCATGTTGTTGTTGTTGTCTGGTAGATTCCTCTGTTGTCTTCAGGGCACTCCTTGGTAGGATGAGGATGAAGAATTTTGAGTTTTCTGTATTAAGGGTCGCACTTCATTATGAACACTCACAATGTTGTGATTATATACTCTAAAACGCGCAGGCAGCAGAGCTTATAGTCAGACGGTATTAATTTAGTCAGTACAGTTTATATTACATAAGTGCTCTATAGTGTATGTATTTATATACACATAGTTATTCTAAGTTACTTGTAAATTATTGTATAATATTTACTATAATAGAGGACCAGTTTTTTACTAAGCTACCCAATGACACTACAAAACACCCTGGTTCTTTCTGTGATAATGTTCTTACAATAGGCCTGCGACCATCTTTCATGTTTTCTGTCATGTTAATTAGTACCGGTAATTATATAACATTCATGCTGTGTAAACATTGATTGTCCCTCCCTCGCCTCGAGATGGGATTGGGGGTGGGGGGTGAGTGACGGTATATCGGTACCGGCGATACGTAAAGGTGACATATCCAGTCAAAATTAACACATGCTGTGCCCGCTGATAAGAAGGTATGACACGCGTCTGGTGAAATACAATTACGTTGGTTAAATATACACATTCATGCATAAATGTACAGAGACATGAGAAAAAAAATCCAAGGTATATTTTAAGCAAACTATACATGTAATGATATGGAATTTATAGATTTTCTCCCATTTAACTTTTATCATGGTACTTTGTGTTTTCACGGACAAGGAGAGATTGGTAATATGACTAAAACAAAAGTACACATTAAAACTATAATGTAGGTCTATAATTAAGTTACAATCATCACTTTCAATTCAAGAGCACGCGAGTGAACACTGCAGAAGAAAAAGGTCCCGGAAAATAAGTTATTCCAAGGAAGCAACATCTTTGACGAAATCGGAGTTTGTTTATGCATAATTAGGTCAGATTTAAATCGTTAATTTTCAGACATGCTAATCATGAAAATTTTGATCAAACGCATCAAGTAAACTTATAGGAATGAATGTAGCCCAGCGTATACTTAAATATCGATTGAATGCTTTTTAATACATATTTTTCGCAGTGCATTAAATTACTTAATGAAGCACAGCATCTTTTGCAGAAAGTCACATAGGCCACTGCACATGTATATAGAGTACATGTACCGGTACATGAAAAGTAAAAGAATGTTTTTATAACTAATCAAATAATAAGATTATACTACATAATATAATTTATGATAAACATTAATACACATACGCAAAATGTTGAATTTAGAGACACGAAGAAGAATTATTTTCTAAAAAAATATATATATATATAATAATAAATAAAGGGTATCTCGAAACTGAGACTGTCAAAAATCTTAAAGTGATTCGATACGATATATGTTATGCGATTTACGATATATTATTTACAATATACCATTGCTTTATGATATGATGCGATATGATCCCGTTTATTATGTGTAATACAATTGAATGCGATAGGATAAGATTCGATGCGATTGAATATACTATACGATATGATGTGATACGAAAAATATACGCTATTTTTGACAACTGATATGATAGCACCACTGTATGCTGTCCAACTTATCAGAAGCCTCTGTAACACGAAATTATGTTTTTTTTAATAATGTTTGAATTTCGATTTTGATATAAAATCTCGAACTTTTGGAATTTGGAAAACTAAAGTATATATGCACATCTACATCCTAACATACACCTTCTGTGAAAATATCAAGTCATTTGGACCAGAAATGGTTGATGCAGGGCGCAAACCATATTTAGTAGCGTATTTCAACTGTGACGTCATATGAAGATGAACATTATTGCATTCAAAAGGGCAAAAGTCACTCTGCCTACTGTTAAAATTTTATGTTGCTGACACATTGGCAACCAGTTTTAATTTGAACCTCTAACGAAAAAATGATAATAATAATTATGAAGAAGAAAAAAAATTTAAGAAACCCAATAAGACTTTCTGCTCAATGCAGAAAGCCCTAATAATAATAAGAAGAAGAAAAAACGTAACAAACCCAGTAGGTCTTTCTGCTTGAGGCAGAAAGCCCTAATAATTAGAAAAGAATAATAAAAAACAATACAAACCCAAAAGATCAGTTTCATGACTTATATTGCCTGAACTTGGTTTGCTATTCTATTGAATGTCAATGTTTTGAGGGACTGCATATTGAATGAAATATACTTTTGTATATTTTTCAGAGACAAAGACACCCTTCTCAAGTAAGTTTCTTACTTTTTATCTTTTGACCTGTTGAATTCTGTAAATCCTGTCATATTAAGCATGGTTTCTCTCTCATTCTTTCAGTTTTCTGGAGACTTTTCCAAATCTTTAACAGTGCTGTATAAGAGCAAAAAATATGCATCAATTGCTCTCCAAGAATACTGCAATTGTGTTATGATATCTTTGCTACTTATCTACAATAAAACAATTCGAACTGACCATAAGCAGATGTAACACAGAACAGAACAAATTTTTATTTCCACTTAAGCATAACAGCTCATCGTCATACATATAGATAAATACATATTACATTTATTTCACATATCACATTTCACAAACATATATGTTTTAGAAATATATTCATAATAAGAATAATGAACAATTTAAATCTAATACTATGGATTCAGCTCTATGCAATCCATGCATCATTGATAAAACCTATCAAACAGGTAATCAGTTTTCTGTCTGTCCATCTGTCTCTCTACAATTAATGTACCCTAAGGTCAACATTTTTTATTATGCTCTCCAAAGGGAGAGCATATAGTTGCCGTTCGTCTGTCATTATTTTGTCCGGAGCGTAACAAGAAGAGGTATCAAAATGAAACTTCATAGGTAGACAGATCTCAGTAAGGAGAATGTGCAGTGTACAAGAACCATAACTCTTGTTGTGTAATTTAGGAGTTATTGCCCTTTGTTATTTTTCATACTTATATTTTGTCCGGAGCTCATATAGTATAATAAAGTATCCATCAAGTGGCAAAGCGCAGTTCAGGGAGCATCCACCAGTTCTACCGGCACTTGTTTACTCAGCTACCACTGCAGATATGCTGATGATAGACATGTATAGTAGGGCTAGTAGATCAGTCGCATTTATACCTTTCACTCCATTTTTGATAACATTATGGCCCCTTTTTTTATGCCCCTGTATTGATAGATCAGGGGGCATATTGGTTTTGGTCTGTCTGTTTGTCACAAAACTTCAACCTTGACCATAAAACGGAAGTCCTCCAAACTTCACAGGTGCATGCACCTTGATGAGCTCTACCTGCCAGGTGACCTTATTGGTTTTTGTCTGTCTGTTTGTCACAAAACTTAAACCTTGACCATTACACAGAAGTCCTTCCACTTACAGCTTCCAAACTTCACAGGTGCATGCACCTTGATGAGCTCTACCTGCCAGGTGACCTTAACCTTCAAATGATCTTGAACCCCAGGGTCTAAGGCCCCCTGTGGGGGCATGGCTTTCATTTCAACATAACACTTGTTGTCTTAGAATTTATTTCGACCCTAGAGTTTGCATTTGTGCACTGCAGGTATGCTGAGGAATGTAAAGCTTGGCGAGTAAATCAGTTACATTAAAAAATGGTCCCCCTTTATTCATTGTTGGCACATTTATGGCCCCTTTTTGACTTAGAATTATCCGAAATTACCTTGTTCTATTGATAACTCATCATAGGCATGACACATTTACTTGTTTTGTTTTTTTAGTAGAAATAGGTTTCAGATTCTGTGTTTCTCTCTTTGCTTAACATCAAACATGGCTTAAATATCTCCATTTGTTGTTGTTGGTATATAATTGCTGGGACAAGTCCCCAGAGAGCTATTGGGGTATGTTGTTTGGCAGAATATGTGCAGCATCAAACTTTGGTTTCTGCTCAATAAATATTGAAAGGGTTGACTGATTTGAATAATTTTTGTTACACATGTTTATCCCAATAAAATGAAATTCAAGTTAGATTTTGGGCAAAATCCATAAATATTTGACAAAGTTATGCCCCCTTTTTGACTTATAATTTGCAAAAACACCTTGTCTGTGTGATAATTCTGAAACAGGTGGACAGATTAAAATAATTTTGGTACACATATTTATCAAAAAAAAGTGAATGCCAAGTTTGACATTGGACAAAATCCGTAATTTTTGACAAAGTCATGGACACTTTTTGACTTAGAATTTACAAAGAAACACCTTCACTGCACAGTAAGTCCAAAACAGGTTGACATATTTGAATATCCACATGTTTATCTCAATAAAATGAAGGTCAAGATTGATTTTGGCAAAATCCGTAAAGTTTCAACACAGTTTTGGCCCCTTTTTGACTTTGAATTTGCAAAAACACCTTGTCTGCACGATAATTCCCAAACTGGTAGGCATATTTAAGTAATTTTGGTACACATGTTTATCAAAATAAAAACGAAGGTCAATGTCCACATTTGGCAAAATTTGTACATTTTTTACTAAGTTATGGCCCCTTTTCAACTTAGAATTTGGAAAAAAAAAAAAAATCCATGCCATAACTCCTGAACAGGTCGACATATTTGAATCGTGTTTGGACCACATGTTTATCCTTATAAAATGAAGGTCATGTTCAGTTATTATCAAAATCCATAAATTTTTGTCACAGTTATGGCCCCTTTTCAACCTTGTTTGTGCTAGCTTATGGAAATGATAACATTTTTGAAATTCCAAATTTTTTACCTTGTGACTGAAATATATAAGACTGAAAATTTATGGTTTGGGCAGTTTCTTCAATTTTATAATGTTTGTGTGTAAACATACACAAGAGCATAACAAGTGATTAACAGTTGCTAAAAAAAAGGTCAAACTTTCAAATGCTATAAAAAAAATAAAGCCTGATCTCCAAAACATCACTGGAAAAAGCTCTCCAAGCACTTTCATTTTTCGTCAATATTCTTTCGATACTGTATACACTAGCAGATTAGGCACACTGTTTTGCGCACCGAAGAAAAAACAAAATCGTAATAATTATGATCTTGACCTTTGAATTTTTTTTATGTTTTTAATTTTGAAGCCCCTTGAAAACTAGAACTACATAACCTGTGAATATTACATGAAGATTGAACAAAAAATTAAGTCAGCGACAATAAAACAAAAAAATCATGTTTTTGAAATTTTGATTTTTCCAATATTTTGGTGAAGTTTGACCGCTTCTAGAGGACAAACCATGCATTCCCTAAGTTTTCAACCCCATATATTTTGTGCGTATATGTCTTGCAATTCATATGCAGGAAACAGAATTCTTCTATCTAATCTTAAACAAAAATGGGCATTTTTTTTTTTCATAGACATACCCTTATTTGCACAGTTTTTTTTGCAAGGTTTGAACATTTAACCTTTTCTAACACAAAATATATTCCATACCCAATACTAGGATACACATCATATTTTATTGATCTGTCAAAAAAAATAGCATTTAAATCTGACAATTCTTTTAGTTATTAGCAAAAGAGTGATTTCATGCAAAGTGCCCCCCAGTGGTAAACTTCAAGACAAAATTGTAAAAAACATAACAAAAGGCACATCTTCAGATATATGTAACTGAAGAACAATAGGTTTTCACTCTTAGAGCAGCAAAGACCTAATAAGAAGAAAAAATGAATAGGTCTTTCTGCTGTTGGATGTAGAAGAAGGATGGAGGATCAGTGTGGCTTGAATGAAAAATAGATTGAGTAGGGAGCTAAGAGTCTGGAGTTGATATGAAGGAGTTGTTATAAAGGAGTCGAGGAGAGAGGTAAGAAGGAAAGACAAGAAGTTAGAACTGAGGGTAGGAGAGGCTAAGTCATTAACAGATTTAGGTTGAGAAAGAGGAACTTAGGATTTATATATGTAGTTAGAAGGTCAACACTTAAGTGTGAGAAAAGATGTAGATAATTAAATCAATAATACAGAAGTGAATGACTTTATAAAGTGCAATGCATTATGTTTTAATTGAAAAAAAAAATAGGTTCTGGTTCCTTAAATCGGCTGCTCCTCATTCATTGAGATATGCTTTTCCTTTTCTTAGTATGAACTTCAGGTGCACCTTATATATTGCATGGTTTGCATTAATTTTCAATTTGTGTACAGTAAAACAGTGAACCTGTATGTTTAGCTTTGTATAAAAATTTCTTTTAATAGTAACTTTCAAAACTCAACTAGATAAAGTAAGGGGAAAAAATCATTGCCACAGTCCCTAGTATCTGCTTATGTAAGGGGAAGCGTAGGGGATTGTCTTAGATCCAATTTTTGTAAGGCTACTACTACTATGGGGGAGGGCAGTGGGTTACTGTGGAGCCACTTTTTGTAAGTGGCAGGCCAGGGGACTACTATGGGGGAGGGCAGTGGGCTACTGTGGGGCCACGTTTTGTAAGTGGCAGGCCAGGGGACTACTATGGGGTGGGCAGAAGGCTACTGTGGGACCATTTTTTGTAAGTGGCAGGCCAGAGGACTTCTGTTGGGGAGGGCAAAGGACTACTGTGGGACCACTTTTTGTATGTGGCAGGCCAGCGAACTAATGTGGGACCACCTTTTGTATGTGGCAGGCCAGGGAACTACTGTTGGACCAAATTTTGTATGTGGCAGGCCAGGGAACTACTGTTGGACCAATTTTTGTATGTGGCAGGCCAGGGGACTTCTGGGGGACCACTTTCTGTATGTGGCAGGCCAGGGGACTTCTGTGGGGGAGGTCAGATGACTGCTGTTGGGATACTTTTTAGCTCAACTATTCGACGAATATGAGAGCTATTGTAGTCACCCTTGCGTCGGCGTCCACGTTGACGTTGCAGCTTTTGGTTAAAGTTTTGCTTTTGCATGCAAGTTACTATCAACCTTATATCTCAATAACCATTTATGGTATTGACATGAAAGCTTATGAATATGTTCAGGGGCATCAGACAACCAAGGTAGATAACTCTTAACTGAATTTAATATGAATTATGGCCCCTTTTTAACTTAGAAATTTTGGTTAAAGTTTTGCATGCAATAGAAAATTTGGTTTAAGTTTTGCATGCAAGCTACTATCCAGCTTGTATCTCAATAAGCATTCATGGTATTGACTTGAAAGCTTATGAATATGTTAAGGGGCATCAGACAGCCAAGGTGGATCACTCTTGACTGAATTTGATATAAAATATGGCCCCTTTTTAACTTAGAAATTTTGGTTAAAAATTTGTATGCAAGGTACTTTCATTCTTATATCTCAGTATCCAGGCATGCAATTGATTTGAAACATATTTGATATGTTTAGGGGTATTATACTATCAATGTAGATAACTCTTGATGGAATGAATTACAAATTATGACCCCTTTTTAACTTAGAAACTTTGGTTAAAGTTTTCCATGCAAGGAATTTTATGCTTATATTTCAGTAACTAGGCTTGGGTTTGATTTGAAACTTCTTTAATATGTTCAGAGGTATCATACTATAATGGCAGATAGTTTTTGACTGAAAAAAATTGCAGATTAGGGCCACTTTTTGGCTTAGACCTTTTGGTTAAAGTTTTTGCTACAAGCTACTATCCAGCTTATATCTCAGAAATTGTTTATGATATTGACTAGAAAGTTTAAAAGTGTGTTCAGGGCATCAGAAAACCTAGGGGGATAAGTCTTTGACTGAATTTTATACAAATTATGGCCCTTTTCTACCTTGGATACTTAGTTTAAGGTTTGCATGCACAACATTATTATGCTTATGTCTCAGTAACTAGGCATGGGATTGATTTAAGACATTAGAAACATATTTAGGGGTATTAGACTATCAAGGTATATCATTTTTGACTATTATATACAGGATATATGGAGGGCAAGATTTGAAATAGATTTCATTTATTTACCAACAAGCATTTTGAATAGTCAAGCGTGCTGTCCTCTGACAGCTCTTGTTGTATGTGGCTGGCCAGGGGACTACTGTTGGGGATGGCAGGGGACTACTGTGGGACCACTTTTTGTATGTTTCAGGCCTGGGGACAACTATGGGGAAGGTCAGATGACTACACTTTTTGTATGTGGCAGGCCCGGGGACTACAGTGGGGGATGGCAAGGGACTACTGTTGGACCACTTTTTGTATGTTTCAGGCCAGGGGACTTCTGTAGAGAAGGGCAGGGGCTATTGTGGGGCCACTTTTTGTATGTGGTACGCCAGGAGACTTCTGTGGGGAATGGCAATGGGCTCCTGTGGGGCCACATTTTAGGATCAATTGTCCACAATTATTTCAAATGGCATCTCCTCCGAAACCACTGGGCCAAATTTACTGAAAATTGTCTGTGATGTTCCTTGCATGAAGCTCTACCAAAGTTCTTCAAATGGTTCCAGTCCATTGCATATCTGGGTCACAAGAGCTAAAAATAGATTTTTAAAGTGAAATCTTTAAAAATCTTCTCCTCTGAAACTGCAAGGCTTAGATATTTGGTGTGTGGCTTTGTCTTATGGATCATTACAAAGTTTGTTCAAATTATGACCCTGGGGTCAAAATTGGCCCTGCCCCAGGGGTCACTTGATTTTACATAGACTTTTATAAGAAAAACTAGAAAAATCTTCTTATCAGAAACCACAAGGCCTGGAGTTTAGATATTTGGTGTGCAACATTGTCTAGTAGACCTCAATCAAGTTTGTTTTAACCATGGCCCTGTGGTCAAATTTACCACACCCCAGGGGTCACTTGATTTTATAAAAACTTATTTAGGAAAAAAGTTAGATATTTCGTGAGTGACATGGCCTAGTGAACATCTACTTATTTTGATCAAATCATGGCCCTTTGGTCAAAATTGGCTCCGTCCTAGGGGTCACTTGATTTTATATAGACTTATTAGAGAAACGACCTTCTAAGTTCGGATGGCAGGTACAGTTTTTGTGTTGAATTTTATATGATCTTGCTGTACTTCTGCATAGATTATGTATTCACTATGACTCATAATACAATAATTTTCATTGAGGGCAATGTTTCTAAGATGAGCGATTCAGGCCATCATGGCCCTCTTGTTGTATGTGGCATGCCAGGGGACTACTGTGGGGCCACTTTTTGTATGTGGCAGTACTGGGGACTTCTGTGGGAAAGGGCAGGGGGCTAATGTAGGCCCACTTTTTTAAGTGGGAGGGGATGGGTCTTCTGTGGAGCAACTTATTTGTACCCTGCTCTTTTACTTTGTGGTGTAAAAATGTAAAAATGCAGTGGACTACTGTTGAGCAACTTTCTGTAAATTTGGGGCTAGAGAACTACTGTGGAGCCTCTTTTTTAGCTCACCTGAGCACTTGTGCTCGGGTGAGCTTTTGTGATCACCTTTTGACTGTCGTGCGTCGTCCGTCGTCAACAACAATTGCTTGTAAAAACTCTAGAGGCCACAGTTTTAACCCAATCTTCATGAAACTTGGTCAGGATGTTTGTCTACATGATATCTCGGATGAGTTCGAAATTGGGTCACGTGGGGTCAAAAACTAGGTCACCAGGGAAAATCTTAGAAAAACCTTGCGAACACTCTAGAGGCCACAGTTTTAGCCCAATCTTCATGACAAATGGTCAGGGTGTTTGTCTACATGATATCTTGGATGAGTTCCAAATTGGGTCATGTGGGGTCAAAAACTAGGTCACCAGGTCAAATCTTAGAAAAACCTTGTGAACACTCTAGAGGCCTACATTTTTGTCCCATTCTTCATTAAACTTGATATGAATGATGACTGCATGAATTCCCAGTTGAGTGCAAATTCAGGTAGGATCAATATGTAGGTCACTTAGTCAAATGTTAGAAAAACACTTTAGATGCCAGATTTTTTGTCATTATGCCTAACACAGCCATCTTACTCAGATGAGCGACACAGGGCCATCTTGGCCCTCTTGTTTTGTAAAATGCTCTATCACTTTGTGGTTCAAAAATGTTAAATGTTCAGTTTATAAATGAACTTTTCAGTGACCTCTCTTGTTTCATTCAAAAATCCTGTAATATTGTGTCGGTATTTAATCTTACTTGTTTTGTACCTCAGGGGACAACAAGTATTGGATAGAACTGACTGATGGTCACAATAAACCCTTGTGCCTTTTTGGGCAACCTGGATTTGGAAAGTCCACTCTTCTTGCCTTTGTGGTCCAGGAAACTCTGAAGGTAACTCATTTCTAAATAAACTAAAAAATAGATTTTAGAATATTTGTTATTTTGTATAATATAATTGTGTTATCCCTAACCAATCCAAAGGTTCAGGAGGGGGTATTGTTTTGGCATTGTCTGTCCTTCCATCTCACTTATTGTTGTCTGGAGACATATCTCAAGTACTATTTTATACAGAGCCAGAGTCACAAAACTGCAGAACTGTCTTTGATATCATTGGTTTTGTTTTGCCTAAATGTCCAGAATTATAAGCCTTGTTTAACTACATTTAGGCATATTGTTTTTGGTCTGTCTGTTTGTCACAAAACTTTAACCTTGACCATAACATGGAAGTCCATCCACCTACAGTCTCCAAACCTCAAAGGTGCATGCAGCTTGATGAGCTCTTCCTGCCAGGTCACCTTGATCTTCAAGTGACTGTGACCCCCAAGGTCCAAGGCCCCCTGGGGGCATGGTGTTCATTTGACCGTAGCACTTGTTTCCTTTCAAGACCATTTTTATTTTGCACAAAGGATCATCTCAAAGCTCATAAAAGGTATTACTGAAACAAGGAAGATCCACTATAAAATACTACCAGGGCTGTTCATGTGATTATAATTAATTCAGCTGGTCAATTCCCAAATCTGTTTGCTGCTGGTAGTCAGCTGAACGAATCCCCAATAAGATATATCATTTTATGTAGGTTGATGCTGCTCATTGTTTTTATGCCCCCAGATATGAAGTATATGGGGGCTATATTGGTGTCCCGTCCATTTGTCAGTAGGTCTACCTGGCCTCCTTTTGTCCATCTGTAGATGAGATTTGTCAGCGCTACTTCTTGACTTCTTTTGGTCTGAATTTGGTAAAACTTTATAGGACTGGTAAGCACCAAGCCTAGTTGCACATTTCATTAGCATGTCTTGATTAGCTTAATTTTAAATGGGTCATGTTAAATTTTTAGCTCACCTGAGCACAATGTGCTCAATGTGAGCTTTAGGGTGGGCTGTCATCTGTGCGTACGATAGCATTCCATCATCAACAATTTCCTTTAAACAACATCTCCTAAACTGGGAACGGATTTTGACTAAATTTCACAGGATTGATCCTAATGAGACTTTCTATCAATATTATTCAAATTGTTTTAATTGGTTGAAAAAGTAGGTCACAGGAGCTAAAATTAGATTTTGAAATTGCAAACTTTGAAAATCTTCTACAAAACTGCAGGGCCTAGAGCTTAGATATTTGGTGTGTAGCATTGTCTAGTGTAGCATTGTCTAGTGAACCTCTACCAAGTTTGTACAAAAGACTTCAATAGGAAAAACTAGAAAAATCTTCTTGTCAGAAACCATAAGGCCTTTTAGATATTTGGTATGTGACATGGTCTAGTGGACCTCTACCAAGTTTGTTCAAATCATGGCCCTGGGGTCAAAAGTGGTCCTGACCCTGGGGTCACTTGATTTTACAATGACCTAAAGACAAAAAAATAGAAATATCATCCTGTCAGGATACTACAAGGCCTGGTGTTTAGATATTTAGTAACATGGCCTAGTGAACATCTACTAAGTTTGTTCACATCATAGCACTGGGATCAAAATTGGTTCGCTGAAGGGGTCACACTATTTTACATAGACTTAAACTGTAGTCTTGCTAAAACAAGGTTTTTGGGGTGCACAGTAGCAACCTGTGATATAGATGAATAGCATTATAGAATTTAAGCTCTATAGAAATTAGCTCACCCCACCCACTAACTTTGCTAATTGGTTAAATGTAGGTGTCCATCATTTTCCAGGGAATTAGATGTGTAATTAATTGCTAGTCATTATAAAATGTTACTCTCAATCAATATCATTTGATATTAAAACTTAAATAATTATTGTTTGCCTTGTTATATTTAGCATATTAGAAATTACTGCACCCCACCCACTAACTTTGCCTTATTGTTTTTGTTTTGATGCCATTTTCTTGCAAATTTCATGTGCTTTCAATAGCTTATCTATATTAATATAATATTCTTGATCGATATTATTTGATAATGAAACAAGTTTTTTTAACCTCACCAAAGCACAACATGCTCAAGGTAAGCTATTAGGATCATCCTTCATTCGTTGTGCATTGTCTGTCATCAACAATTTTCTTTAAACAACATCTCCTTTGAAACTGCTGAGTAGAAATTGATGAAACTTGGCATGGATCATCCTTGGGTGAACCTCCACAAAAGTTGCTAAAATAAATTTGTTCATGCATGCAGAACTCTGGTTGCCATGGCAACCAACAGCAGAATTTTACTTTAAAAACTTGAAAAAATCTTCTCCTCTGAATCAAATGGTCTGAATTTCATTTCCTTTGGCACAAATGGCCACCTCATGACTGTCAACTGTAATAGCTAAAATAAAGTGATCACTTGAAAAATGAGTCACATAGGGGGTTGTCTAGTTTCCTTATATACTCTGTATAGAAAAATTAAAAATTCTGCTCTTCTAGAACATATGTTCAGAATTAATTTTGTTTTGTACCAATGATAACCTCAATGTTTCATGCCATAATTGCGTAAGAATTTTCAATCCCTTGAAAATTGAGGCCTCCAGATGATTAACTAACTTAATTCTTGAATCTGGTTGCTGCTGGAAGAAACCAGGTGTAAAATCAAATGACTTGAATTGTTTTATATAAGCTGATGTACTCAGGTAAGCAATCTTGGGCCATATGGCGCTCTTGTTTTTGTTATCTTTAAACCTGGTCAAAAGATACCAAAATTTAGATATATAGATTTATCTGTTGAGTTTTGGATGTTCCTAGCTATGTTTTGAAATAATTTATGCATTAATTGACATAATATTAATTTTCTTGTCCTCTTAAACCATTGCTCAGAATTTTATTCTGTTTTGAACCTATAATAAGCCCATGGTCCTATAAAGGGTTATCCAAAAATACTTGGACTTTTTACGTAGCATGAAAACCATTTGGAATATCAACTTGAAATTTTGGAATGTTGTTTTGGAACATATCATCAACTAACTCTGAAATTCTTGTGAGTTTATCTTTATACAAATTAAGAATATATGGTTTTATAATAACATATCAAAGCACTCCTGGTGCAGTCTATAAATACGACGTCAACGTTAACGTTCTTTGTCAAAATTAGGAATGTCAAATAAATCAATGAGATAGCCTCGCGTTATTTACTGTTTCTAAAAATAATCACTACTAGCTTCAATACATTGCTTGTGGCGGTGAACCAAGTGCATGTCAGTGAACCACGTTCCACCAAAGCCTGAAAGAATCTGTTGCGTACTGTTGAGCAATTCAGCCACTGACTCAAACTCTTTACCCTGCAACTTGCCTTTCAACTTTCAGTCAATATTATATTACTGAATTATTAAATATTATGATTACTATTATTGATATAATTATAATAATTATCATAATTGCAGTTGTTTAATTCTCATAATTAATAATAGTGATTTAAACTCGTATGAATGAGATAAAATACCTCGGAATATAGCGATGTTCTTAGGTGTAAGGTTCGGGGACTACGGTGGATTTAGTACTGTCCCTAGCTCCATCAGTGACAGCTTGAGGCACATGGTGGGGGCTGTGTCCTCATGAAGCAAAAAGTGACTGATTGGAAGTCCTAGCCTTCTCTTGTCCAACTCGCAGACAAGATCATTTCTATTCATGTTGAGGCACATCTTGACGTTGTCAATTAACTTTGCATTGATCATCATCCCCCACTTTTCGCCCTGTCTTCTTGCAGGTCACCTCACCTCGGTGAATATACTGTGCCATTTTAATATGAAAAATCATTAAACTGCTTTCCTTGGGTTGGCTTGCCTCAATTTTTCAGTTGTCTGAGTTGGTGTCATGCCGAGATTATGGCAGACAATGATAATGGCGCAATTTCCAATTTTCGCCATGTCCGTCATTTTCGTAAGTTTTCACTATACTGCATTATTGTTAACTTTTGGTTTGCCATACATTCAAGAAAATGGCACCAGAAAAGAAAACAATTGACCTGTTTGTTGGAATTGAGATAATTTATGTCATTTCTCGGAATTTTGTCACCAAGTTTAAGTTTATACTGAATTTGAATTGAATTTTGGTTTAAATTTTTAGGTTCCGCCACTTAGCGCATATATATGCTTTTCGTAACACCATAAAAACGTTTCTTATTACTGTATTGCATTTAACTTAAAACACTTTCTGGGAATAAATAAAAATCATTAAGGATAACAAATCATTATGATTGACGTTAATGTTAAAAAAGATACTTAGAAAATCCACATATTTTTGGATAGCCACTCGTACACTGTCATTACATGGTTTTGATCCCCTAAAAAAAGTCCTGCTGATAGTTGGCTACTTTTCTTATTAACTTTGATATTTTTTTTTCCTGAAATTTTAATCACAGTTAAACTGAATACTCTGATGAGCATTCAAAGGCCGTAATGGCCCTGTTGTTTAATGGTCCTGGTGAACTTAACAAGGATTGACTGTATGTTAAAAACTGTAATAAAATTGTCATTTTTAGCTTGAATATTCAAAGAATACAGGGAGCTATCCTACTCACCTGTGTGTCTGCATCTCTGTTGGTATCATTGTCGCCGTAATGCTTTGATTTAAGTTTTGTGTGCAAATTACATATATCTCAGTACCTAGCTATGCTTATAAATTTAATATTTCACAGTGATCTTCAGGCTTATATCTTAGCAGTCAATTATGGAATTAACTTGAAACTTCACATATGTAATCAGAGGCATCAAACAATCAAGTTACATAACTCTTGACTGAATTTATTAGCTCACCTGAGCAAAGCTCAGAGTGAGCTTTTGTGATCATTTGATCGTCCGTCGTGCATCAACAATTTCAACAATCTTCTCCTCTGAAACTAC
This sequence comes from Solen grandis, assembly GCA_021229015.1. Classification (NCBI taxonomy): domain Eukaryota; kingdom Metazoa; phylum Mollusca; class Bivalvia; order Adapedonta; family Solenidae; genus Solen; species Solen grandis. Next base: position 62,444,493 of record CM037783.1, on the reverse strand, counting down.
CAGATGGATTTCAATCAAATTTTGCCAAAATGATACTTATGGTAGCCTTATGCAAATTCCTTTTTTTATTTAAATCCATGAAAAACTCTGCCATGGCAACCAGAAGATAAAATCTTTAAAATGCCTTTTCTCACAAATGTATAGACCTACAGATTTGATATTTGGTACATAGCATCAGTTCATGTTGCCTCAAAATCAGTGCAAAATTTGTGCCCCTGGGGTCACAAGGGGCCACGCCCAAGGACCACACCCCGATTTTTGTAAAGTACTTTATAGGAAATTCTTGAAAAATCTTCTCTTTCGAAACCACTCCATGGATTTTCACCAAATTTCACTAAAATGATACTTATGTAAGCCTTAGACTAATTCCTAATTTTTATTGAATTTCATGAAGAACTTTGGTTGCCATGGCAACCAGAAGACATAACTTGTGTTGTTGTGCGTCAACATTTCAACAATCTTCTCCTCTGAAACTACCAAATGGATTTTCATCAATTTTTACCATAATGATACTTATGATAGCCTAATGCAAATCCTATTTTTATTTTTCTGGTTGCCACAGAAACCAGATGGGAAAATCTTTAAAATGCTTTTTCTCAGAAAATATTTAGACCTACAGATTTGATATTTGGTACATAGCATCAGCTCATGTTGCCTCAACATTAGTGCAAAACTTTTGCCCCTGGGGTCACAATAGACCATGCCCATGGCCACACCCAGATTTTTATATAGAACTATATTGGGAATTCTTGAAAAAACTTCTCTTCCAAAACAAGTCCATGGAATTTCTCTATATTTAACTAAAATAATACTTATGTTAGCCTTAGGCTGATTCCTAATTTTTGTTGAATTTCATGAAGAACTTTGGTTGCCATGGCAACCAGAAAGCATAATTTCAAAATGCATTTTTTTCAGAAACATACAGACCTACAGATTTGATCTTTGGTACATAGCATCAGCTTCTGGTGCCTCAACACTATCAACAAATATGTGCATCAGGGTTTACATGAGGACTCTTCAGGGAACTCAATCAGATTTTGTATGGAACTATATAAGGAAAACAAAAAAATCTTTACTTCTGAACCCATTGGTTGGATCATGAAGAACTTTTGTTGCTATGGCAACCAGAATACATAACTATAAAATGCCTTACCTTTGAAATAAAGACCTACAGCATTGATATTTGGTATATAGTATCCTCTCATGGTTCCAGCTTTTCTACAACAAACCAAATTCAGGTGAGCGATTTAGGGCCATCTTGGCCCTCTTGTTGTAAATTATGACCCATTTTGAACTTTTGAAATTTTGGTTAAAAAGTTTTGCATGCAACAAACTATCATGCTGATGTCTCAGGAATTAATGAGGTTGATTAGAAAATTTGTAAAGGGGGTCAGGGGCATCAGACCATCAACTAAGACAACTCTTGACTGAATATATTGTAAATTATGGCCATTTTTAGCTCGTCTGATTTGACAAAAGTAGAGCTATTATGATTGCTGCGTCATCGTTGTCGTGCAAAAACTTTAATGTAACCCATTACTCAAACATTTTTAAAGGTATCAATACAAAACTTTGAACGCTTTATAATCATAACAAGGCGCAGTTGTAAGACAAGGGGCATTATTATAAAAGCTATATTATTGGAGTTATGTCCCTTTTTAACTTAGAATTTTGATCAAAATTGTTTATTAAGAAGAATGATTTAAAAACTATGAAAGGTATCAACATTAAACTTGGAATACTTGATAATCATGACAACATGCAGTTGTAAGACAAGAGGCATTATTCATAAAGTAGTATTTTTGGAGTTATGCCCCTTTGAACTTAGAATTTTTAGTTAAAATTGTTTTTATTCAAAGCAATCACATTTCTTCAACATTATGTAAAGTATTTTTAGCTCACCTGAGCAGGTAGTGCTCATGTGAGCTTTTAGGATCAATGGTTGTCCGGCGTCTGTCCGGTGTCCACAATTATTTGGTGAGTAACATGGCCTAGTGAACATCTACTAATTTTGATAAAATCATGGCCCTGGGGTCAAAATTTGCCCCGTTCTAGGGGTCACTTGATTTTATATAGACTTATTAGAGCAATGACCATAGATTATGTATTCACTATGACTTGTAATACAATAATTGGCATTGAGGGCAATGTTTCTCAGGTGAGCGATTCAGGGTCATCATGGCCCTCTTGTTTTCTTTCTATATTTACTAAACAGTTACTCTATATGCCTTATGGTGTTCAAACTTAAAATCTTAAATATGCCCCCTACCCTCCTATGGCAATTAAACTTTAAATAAGTTTTTGTGCATCTAAATTTGGTTAAAATAATAAGTGGTGAAATAGCTGAGCATGCTACCTTTGATAACTGTTGTTCTATACCTACCACTTCAGAATTTTCAGGAAAAAAATGACAGAGGCCGGGTATAGTATAAACATGGTAGTATTGTTCTTCCCAACAGGGTACAGCTATATCAGATGAGACTGTAACCAAAATGTATATATTATTTGTAGCTCCAAGACACAAGAATTTTTTACCACTTCTGTGGCAGCACCGGCAA
>CM037783.1:62391835-62441835 GCA_021229015.1 Solen grandis | reverse complement strand
ACTGTTCAATAGAATGTTTTGAAACCTTGCATGATTATAGAGAATCAAAAAATATTTTTTTATGAAAAAATGGGGGTCACTGTCCAATTTTTTTGTGTTATCTGCCCCTGAATGTGATATTTTAGCACATTTAGGCCATATTCAAGAGCAATAACTCAAATAATAGCAAACAACACCTCATAAGATTTCAAAATCAATGTTCAGTACCTTGTTCCCGTCTCTGTACAAAATCTGTAGAAGTTATAGGCGACAGATTTATACCATAATCACTCATGCAAATATATACCAAATTTCCTCAAACTACCTCCCTTTTAAAAAATGCAATACATGTATATTTACAGTTTTAAACGTAACAGAACTTCTATAAGATCAATTGGTTTCAAATTTTGCATAATCACTTGAAATGAAATCTCAAACAATAATATGAAATAACAAAAGGTATCAGTAAGATTTTTTTTTTAGTTATCTGCCTTAAAATGGCATAAAAGTGCTAAAATATCACATTCAGGGGAAGATTTAACTCAAAAAGTAGGATGGTGACTTTTTTTTTTCCTCCATATTTTTTTTCTCCATAAAAAAAAGTTCTTTTATGATTATCTATAACCATGCAAAGTTTGAAATAAAATCTTTTGAACAGTTTAAATTTTCCTTCTTTGTCCAATGTAACTTTCACATACGCCCTTTAACATCAGATTCTAGTTTTTGTTAGGAAATCCTAAATAGAGGTCCTTCCTCCTTTAAAGCCATTTATCTTTCCACAAAGAAAAGTTTCATCAACCCGGGACGGGGTGACAGACATACCGCGTTTAAAACAATTAGCGATTAATTGCGCAATGTGTTGATTGCAGTATAAATGAAGAAATACTTAATTATTGCATCATATAAACATATCAATACCTTCATTTCCAATTTTGATTATGGAAAAGCAAATCATTTTAACAGTTTAAACAACGTACAAAGCTACAAGTAAACTATCAGATATAGCTTATCGGTGTAGCACTAAAGCAACGCCCAACTTATTACAGGAGGAAGGGGTTCCCAAATGTATAGAGACGCCAACCCACCACAGGTATACTGGAAGGCTTCCTCACATGAAAAATCCATGTGGTCTTGTAGGAGCTCGAACACACAGCGGTGAGGGGTTTAGTCAGAGACAGTAATCACCCGACCACGGAGCCCCTCCTGAAATTTTATCATGGGGCACACATCCAAACAAACACAATATTAATTTTGATGCAAAGCATCAAAGACGCCGCGCATGTTTTTGAAACACGACTAAATAAAGCAAAGCCATTTCAGAATATTTTAATAATATGTGCATCCATCATTTATAAACAGCAGGTCTAATATTTCCACTAGGCAATGATGCATGTCATTTTCACAAATATCCTCAACTTAAGCTCCTTTTACAATTTTTAAACCACCCAATAAATCTACCGATAACTATCAGCTAGCAGACGATGACAGATTTATGTAAGCCAACATCTGCCATGTTACAAAACTCAGAAGGCACCCTGTAATCAACTGTATATAGACACTGTCCTGTATAACCCGGCCAGTGGGTCGTCTGGTAGCTAGGAAGCACGAGAAAAGTGTGTTTTCTCAGTTCTCTCGTGGGATGTTGGAGGGTTGAACTCTTGTATACGTGATGAAGACTTTCTTAACTTTGTAGCTGATTTCGATTTCATTTTTTTGCAGTGAAACATGGGAAAAACACAATAATGATTTAAGCTGAAAGGTTTTAATAATATAGCTGTTCCTAGAATAGAAAGCCTAAATGTTGATCCTAAACGCGGACATGGTGGAGTTCGTTTGTTTTCTAAACATTGTGTAAGAAAACTTTTTGTTGTTGAAAGAATGATAATAGAGGGTTTATTTGGTTAAAATTTCTCAAACAATTCTTTAAAGCTGAACAAGATATTTACGTTTGTTTTTGTAACATCCCTCCAGTTAAAGTCCCATTTTAATGTCACACGATATTGGTTATTTTGAACAGTTGGAGAATGACGTAAGAAAATACCGTGATACAGGATCTGTCTCTGTAGTTATACAGGATCTGTCACTGTAGTTAAACAGGATCTGTCACTGTAGTAAAACAGGATCTGTCTCTGTAGTTATACAGGATCTGTCTCTGTAGTTATACAGGATCTGTCACTGTTGTTATACAGGATCTGTCACTGTTGTTATACAGGATCTGTCTCTGTAGTTATACAGGATCTGTCTCTGTAGTTATACAGGATCTGTCACTGTAGTTATACAGGATCTGTCACTGTAGTTATACAGGATCTGTCTCTGTAGTTATACAGGATCTGTCACTGTAGTTATACAGGATCTGTCTCTGTAGTTATACAGGATCTGTCACTGTAGTTATACAGGATCTGTCACTGTAGTTATACAGGATCTGTCTCTGTAGTTATACAGGATCTGTCACTGTAGTTATACTGGATCTGTCTCTGTAGTTATACAGGATCTGTCACTGTAGTTATACAGGATCTGTCTCTTTAGTTATACAGGATCTGTCCATGTAGTTATACAGGATCTGTCTCTGTTGTTATACAGGATCTGTCACTGTAGTTTTACAGGATCTGTCTCTGTAGTTATACAGGATCTGTCACTGTTGTTATACAGGATCTGTCACTGTAGTTATACAGGATCTGTCACTGATCTGTCTCTGTAGTTATACAGGATCTGTCACTGTAGTTATACAGGATCTGTCACTGTAGTTATACAGGATCTGTCACTGTAGTTATACAGGATCTGTCACTGTAGTTATACAGGATCTGTCACTGATCTGTCTCTGTAGTTATACAGGATCTGTCACTGTAGTTATACAGGATCTGTCACTGATCTGTCTCTGTAGTTATACAGGATCTGTCACTGTAGTTATACAGGATCTGTCACTGTAGTTATACAGGATCTGTCACTGTAGTTATACAGGATCTGTCTCTGTAGTTATACAGGATCTGTCACTGTAGTTATACAGGATCTGTCTCTGTAGTTATACAGGATCTGTCACTGTAGTTATACAGGATCTGTCACTGTAGTTATACAGGATCTGTCTCTGTAGTTATACAGGATCTGTCATGTAGTATACAGGATCTGTCACTGTAGTTATACAGGATCTGTCACTGTTGTTATACAGATCTGTCTCTGTAGTATACAGGATCTGTCACTGTAGTTATACAGGATCTGTCACTGTTGTTATACAGGATCTGTCTCTGTAGTTATACAGGATCTGTCACTGTAGTTATACAGGATCTGTCACTGTAGTTGGTGATTTGAATGCGAGATGTGGTGACAAGCGTGATCATGTTGTTTCAACAGGGCATGATGATAGATTTTTTAATGTAGATAATAACCACTGCTTTAATAACAAAGATATTCCTTGTCGCTTTACCATGGACAAAACTATGAATTCTTCAGTATTTCTTTTAATTTAATTCTTTGTATTTCTAGTAGTCTGAGAAAAGTTAATGGACGTGTTGGTGATGACTGTGGTGTTGGCAGTTACACATACATGTCTCCGATTGGCAGTAGTTTGATTATGTACTTTGTTCTGGTGAATTATTTCCCCTGATTGATAACTTCATTGTGCACGACATACAGCAGGCGTGCGTTCACTGGTCAGTATGACAAGCCGTATGCAACCGGTCGCTTACAGTCAGCTATGGAGTTGTCTAAACCTGTGTAGATGGGTAAACGTGAACATCGTGGTTATGACACCGAGGCAGCTTCATAGCTAACTGTAACCGTACGCTTTCAGTTAGCTATGAAACTATCTCAGTGTCATAACCCACAATGTTGACGTATACCCATGAACATCATAAGGGAGCGTTAACAGCATGCTATATGGTCCTAAGACAACCCCAAAGCTGACTGTAAGCGACCGGTTGCATACGGTTTGCCATACTGAACTCACGCCTGTTCTTTTCTTCGCACGCTCCGATTCAAGTTATTTTTGTCGATGTCTTGCGATAAAGTTTATGAAAAGGTTACTCAAAATTCTATTGATAAGTTGTTGTATGATAGATCAAAATCAAATATTTTTACTGAACAAAAAAAAAATCAAGTTCACTTTTTAAACACGACTGATTTCGTCAATGTCTGTAGATGTTGGCGTTGATGTTTTGTCTAATACACTTTATGATGTAGCTTGTCAGGTATTTGGTTCATTTACCAAAACATTAAATAGTAATAAGAAACCTGGTAGAAAGAAAACAAATAAATGGTTTAATGATGAATGTGAAATAGCAAGAAGAAAATTTCGCAATGCATGTAGAAAACATCACAGTACTAAATCAGACATTGATTTATCTATTCTTAAAAGTAAACGACAGATTTATCGTAAAGTGATATGAAAAGCCAAAAAATCATTTAATATATTACAGAAAAAAAAATTCAATAATATTGCAAAATCCAATCCGCAGCAATTTTGGAAGGAAATAAAAAAGTTAAAATGTAATTCTGATAAACAAAAACATTTCAAATGATGAGTTTTTTAAACACTTTAGAGATTTTTTTTCAAATAACAATATTTTCAAAAACGAGTTTATAGAAGATGAGTTAAATAGCCATATAGATGCAATTACAGAGTCTATTGATATACTAGATCGAGAAATTGAAGTTACTCAGTACAGAATGCAATTTTAAAACTGAAAAGGGGTAAAAGTGGTGGTTATGATATATACCTGAATGATTTATTTATTGTGTTGACATATTGTCTCCTATTCTGTGTAAGTTGTTTAACTATATATTTTCTAACGGCATTTACCCTGAAGGCTGGATGTTCCGGTTCCTAAAAAGGGTACTTTAAGTGATGTAAACAATTATAGAGGTATAGCTTTAACTAGTATATTTTCTAAATTTTTTTCAAAGTCTGTTCTGACTTTTTCGAAAGTTTTCTGGAGTTAAACAAGGGGAAACGTTGTCTCCTCTTTTGTTCCTGTTATTCATTAATGATATGCATTCGTTCATGAATAATGACAAGTCAGTAACGTCTTCAGACTTTATCAAAATAGATGATATCAATATTTTCATTTTACTTTTTGCTGATGACACGGTATTATTTTCTAGATCATGTAATGGTTTGTAAAATATTATAGATAAACTATATGAATACTGTAAATTATGGGGTAATGAAGTGAATGTTGTTAAGTCAGCTGTAATGGTGTTCAGGAAGGGGACTAAAAGAGAACGTTTTGACATATTATATAATAATGAATTACTGAAAAACGTTGATGAATTCGTAAACCTTGGTATAACTTTAAAATCAAATTGTCTTTTTAATGCTCCTCAAAAACGTTCATCAGAACGTATCATTAAATACCTTGTTTGATCCTGTTTCGTTAAATTTTGAAGAAAAACTGAAATTAATTGATTATATGAATTTACCTATTTTATGCTACGGTTGTGAAATATGGGGTTTCCACAAAGCTCCTGATATTGAACGTGTTCACTTAAAATTCCTCAAACAAATTTTATCGATTAAACAAAAAACTATAAACTGTGCTGTATATGGAGAATTAGGACTGTTTCCACTTATTATTGTACGAAAATACGCTTATTTAGTTATTGGCTATAGATAATTAAACAGCCAAATAGTTTGTTGTGCGGAACAGTTGAATATCATTAAGCAAAGAGTTTACGATCAATGTTGGTTTTATTCTTTAGATGATAGTACTAAGTTAGATACATATCGTACTTTCAAAACATGTTTTGAAAATGAGTCATATATTAAAAAAGTTAACAATCTTTTACATTGTAATGCACTTACGAAACTTAGATGTTCTGCCCATAACTTAGCTATTGAAGATGGTAGATATAGAAACATCGAAAGACAAAACAGAAAATGAATTTTTTGCAACATGAATGCAATAGAGAATATATTTCATATTCTTTTAGTATGCCCTTATTATAGAGATTTGCGGTTAAAAATATTACCACGGTATTTTTGTACTTGGCCAACAATTACGAAATTTAAATCATTGATGCAAAATAAACAAACAGGAGTCGTTAAAAAGTTGCTTAATTTGTATATCTTGCTTTTGCAAAAAGAAAGTTGAATGTTACATAAATTACATTTCGTGACTTTGTTTCGTGACACATTTCAAGACAGAATATAACCTGCGCTTGCTTCGAGGCATTGCCTTTTACATATTATGCTTAAAATTAAATATATATTTACAAGGCTTTACAACATATGCTACAATTTTCAGTTAAATCAGGGCATCTTATACTATACAGAGACCCTGGTTAAATCCATTTCAATCACTATATCACGGAAGGCGAAGCTCGCTCACCGGCGAGCAGCGTATCTCGCCCCATGGTATCGCGTAGACTTCTATCTGGGCCAAAATTTCAGAGCACTATATGGATTCTATTTGTTTTCGTCACGGCCGTTTATCATATGGGCAGCGCCATTTTGTTCAAAAACTTAAAACTCGTTCTTCAAAGTCGGTAAAAAAAAAAGTCTAATTGTACTGGACCTAGTCAATTTTCGGGTATTCGTCTGCTCCAAGTTTTGTTGTTAAGCTTTGCTTTTACATTTAAACATTACAAATGTGCTTCGTTTTAAAATAAATTATTAACAAAAATTATTCAACTCACTTTTAGCTTGTACATTAGATTCCGAAGTCCGTTAAAAAAATCTACATTGTGGAGATACTATCATTCGAAAAAATTTTAATCGCATATTTCTGACTTCATTCACACGATTCTGATTTACAACACAAGGATGGAATATCGCTTAACACGATGCTTTTGTGCATAAAGTGTATCTCAGAAAAATAGTACTACATGTGAAAAAAACCCCAAAAAACATTACTAATAATTTTCTCGACCTTTCTATCAATTCTGTCTGAAAATAGACGCTAATTTATATGATAGAAAACATCCGATCTTTTGAAAACACATTAAAATGAAACTAACACCCGCCTATGTCACTGGTGATATAAATACATAGTAGTAATGTAGGGACAAGCTAAGAGAAAACGACTTTTCGACTTGAATAGCTTGGATAACAGAAAGCACGCTATGACGTCATCAATCGATACCATAATAACAGACTCACGCGCGGTGCCTGTAGCACCGTGCATTGACGTCATCAATCGTTACCATAATAACAGACTCATGCGCGGTGCCCGCAGCGGCGCGTGCTTTGACGTCATCAATCGATACCATAATTACCCAGTTCTTTAACGAAGATTAATTAATCGCGAAGAAAAACGTAGGCAAGTTTTGAATAAAAAGTTCTATGTCGGAACAAGTTTTGTTAAATATATATCGGGCTGCAGCTCCGACCCCACCCTTTTAACGAGGTCACGTGACTCTTTTCGGGTCACCGTCATTCGGCCTTAAAACGCGAAACATGGACGTTTTACCCGCCCACGTATGCGACGATATATACCATTTCCTAGTAGAAAAACCGTTTATATCTTTGACACATATTCTCGGTTACGAGATGTACAAAATGTCGTTATACGAAACGCGTAGAAAACCAACGATGAAGACCAAATCGTGTATTAAACGGCGGTTAAGCGAAAAGTCCACTTTCGGACAATTTAAAACGTTTTTAATACGTTTACTCGAAAAATATGGCGCTCATAATGTATAAAACGTGTCTTAACAGCAACAAATTAACTACGTTTCCACGAAATCACTCTTAATTACGTTCATTAGAGAACAGTTAATTAGAGGTCTTTATTTACAAAATCAATGAAGCAGACTGAAATTTTTTTAGCATTAATTATAATTACCTATTCAGTAACCTTATATATGTATGCAATGACGATTATGTGCAACTTCGCGTTTACAATTGTACCGAGAGTATCAATAAAATCTGGAATCTTCATAACTTTTTTTTTAACTTCATAACTTTATTTGATTATTAAGCTTATATTCACAAACATTGTGAATAAAATAAGCAATACAAAATATACAAAAAATGCAATAATAATTTCACGCACACAGGGTAAACGGCCACACAATCATTCACTTTTCGGGCACAAAATATTAATATGTTATGTTCACATAGATAAACAAGTAACTGTACCATATCTAAACATTGAATCCCTTGACAATTTCATCTTTCCCGAAAGCGAAACTAAAAGATGAACAAGGGATACATATAAATAAAATTACATCATACATGCACAAACATACTTATATTCACATAGTTAAACAAGTAACTGTACCATATTCTAAACATTGAATCCCTTGGACAATTTCATCTTTCCCGAAAGCGAAACTAAAAGATGAACAAGGGGTACATATAAATGAAATTACATCATACATGCACAAACATACTTATATTCACGTAGAGATGGTTTAATTGATATACATATATACTTAAATATATAGTATGTAAATAACTAACAATGTAAATACATCATACATAATTGCAAATCCATGATTATGGATAAAATACATGTGCACTTTTACCTACAATATGTGTCAGTGTAGTTTATTATTGGGCGAGGAGAATTAAAATAAATAAATTTGCTTTGTAGTGATAAGTCCGCTTCCAAGAACTAGTATAGGGTGTTATAATCTCACATTCGACCCCCCCCCCCCCCCCCCCACACACAATAAATAATAAATTTTTTAATTCCTTAAAACAATTTTAAAAAAAATTGTCTATATAATAACAGAGTTCTTATCTTAGAGATTTTACCTACATATAAAGTTATCTATCATCATTCTTAAAATAATTCATGATTTTTTTAATAAAAATGCATAGTTTTTCAAGTATAGTAGAATTTTGCTTGAAAGTAAAAATTTAAATTATGTAGTTTGTTTATGTATATTTTTCGTATGCTTTCAAATAACGGACAGTTAAATAAAAAATGAAACTCATCCCCAAGTACAAGACATTGACTACATTTTCTTTCATTTATTGGTATGTTGTGCCATCTTCCCTTTTCTATGGGTAAATTATGGTTTCTTGTTAAAAACGAATAAGATATTGAGTTTGATTATTTGATAAAATGTTAATATATTTACTTCTTTCATAGGTATTTTTATAGTATTTGTATAAATTATTATTAGAAAGGTTATTTATTTCAGCCCCCCATTTTTGAATAAAAATGTCTTTAATCTTTGTGTTTGCTACTGCTATGAACCATTTATAGTTTGGCAAAAATTGATTATACCAAATACCAGAGAAGCCTAAGTTACACAGTGATGTCTCTATATATTTCATCCATTCGGATTTTACAGATTCATGCAAGTATAGATTGTGTATGGTTAAATACATTTTTGATGATAGCTTGAGTATTTCATTATTATTATGTATATTCGTTATTATTTTACTCCAGTATGACAAAGTTCGTTTCATAATATCTACTGAAAGAGGAGTAATACCTAGTTCACCATAAATCATATTTGTTGGTGTTGATCGTTTAAGATTGAAGACATACTTATAAAATCTTAGTTGTATTGTTTCCAATGATTTAATGTTTCCAAAGCCCCAAATTTCACTTGCGTACAACAATATTGGTTTTATAGTTTTTTCAAAAAGTTCAATTTGTATATTATAAGGAAGGGATAAAGTTTTGATTTGTTTTAGTAGAGAAAACATTGCTTTGTTTGCTTGCTCTGTTATATAATCTTTAGTTTTTTTGAAACTTCCGTTTTTTTGGAAAAATATTCCTAAGTATTTGTAATCGTTTACTACATCTAAAATTTCGTCACCTAATTTGAATTTATGCATTTTTTTATTTTTTCTATCTTTGCTAAAAATCATAATTTTAGTTTTGCTGACGTTGACTTTCAGTTTCCATGTTTCACAATATTTTTTGAACTCATTTAGTGCATTTTGTAGATCATTTTCGTTATCACTTATCAAGACAGTGTCGTCTGCATATAATAATAAGAATATCTTTAAAAAATATCTTGCATTATTTATTGTAGTGTCTTTATCGACCCCATTTATACCATTGTTTTGTAAGAATGTGTCTAGATCATTTAGGAATAAATTAAATAAAAATGGCGAAAGGTTCTCTCCTTGTCTTACTCCGATATAGCTATTAAAATATGATGTTTCTCCCTTACTGGTTTTAACTTTAGACTTAATATTTTCATATAGATTATATATAACGTTAAAACATTTTCCGTTAATTCTTTCTTTTTTTAATCCGCATACCTTTAATTAGAATTTACTCACGATTTGTCCGACTATTGGAAAACGCAGTTTCGCCCGCGGCGACCCTTGTTGACTTAATAATGTTAATAATTACATGGCCGTAACTGACTCGATGATAAAAAATGTAAACACAGGTAGACAGGTAGGGTATTGCGTTATCGATTATTGACATAAAACGATTTTTTTCTTTTCTCTCTTCATGACCGCGCGCGTGCGTGTGTTTTATCATTTTTTCTCCCTTCCTTTCAGGTAATTCTCTCACTCTTCAATTCTGGATGCGCTTTTCTAACACGATTTACAATTATTTGACATGTAAACAACTGTCTCACCCGTCCTCGGATGTATAATGATTATTTACTGTATGACTCTGCGTTTACAAATTAAACCGAACATTTTAGTTTATATGCGTATTAATGCTTTTTTTTCTATCATTTCTCTCTTTCTCGTCATATTTCCCCATAATGCGCGCGTTTTGTACGCGTGTATGTTCTATCGTTCGTTTCTCTATATGCGTATTAATGCTTTTTCTTCTATCATTTCTCTCTTTCTCGTCATATTTCCCCATAATGCGCGCGTTGTTTTATCTTTTGTTCCGTTTAGTTTTATTTTCTTTATTTTTCGCCCTCTCTCACCGCAATATTATTCGAAGGTATTTTTTTTATAAAGACTGGAACTCTAATAAATAAGGCGGAACTACGAGAATAAAATGAAAAATAAATGAGAAAGTTGCGAAAATTACGGGACCGTGTACGAAAGCCGGTGTATTAAAAATCTACTGTATTTAGGCTATATTTATTTATGAATATCTTTTCGTTGATAACTTATTTATACATAATTATAGCTCGGTGTAAGCCTTTTTGCAGCTTAGTTTATCATTTCTTAAACGTATATTTCTTAATTACGAATAAATTACTAACGTTATTGATACGTATCGTTACCATGAGAACCGTACCATACTATTTTATTTATTTATTTATTTATTCAAAGTATTATTTGTTGTTGTTGTTGATGATGATGTTTTTTTATGTTGATATTAATGCGTTTGAATAAATCGAGACTCTCTGTGGTGTTTTCACAACGCTTCTTTACATTTTGTTTTTGTAGTTGTTGTTTATGTAGTAGAGTATTTTTAGTAGCAGAAGTAGTAGTGGTAGTAGTAGTAATGTTACATACTAGGGGCAAAATAATCCTCGCGCAAACGTACGTACGTTCACCACGCAGTCATACGCGCACCTTTTAAATATCGATTTTTCAACTTTTCCGTTTAAGCGAGCGAGAAATTTATTTATTTAGTAACATTGTTGTAGTAGTAGTAGTAGTAATGTCGCGTACTAGGGGCAAAATAATCCTCGCATATACACTCGCACGCTTTAAATATCGATTATCACTTACAGTATTACCGTATTAAGTATCGGCAATAGTAATAAGTTTATATGGTGGCATATTTCTGCCAGCCACTTATCCACTTAGCTATGTCGAAACTTCTCTGAAAAATTGTCACATAATCAGTTAGTATCTGGCAAGTAGAAAACTTTCGTGTTATCCTCTTAGGTATCATAACAGGACAAAACTGCCTGTTAGTGCCCACTACTGCCAGCCATATATTTACTTAAGATAACTGGATCTTACCATCTACTCATATTTTAAGTTTCGAATCATTATAATTTGAATATTTTATAAGATATGCTCCCGACAAAAATTGAAAAATCAAAAAAATCAAAATCAAGATACACTGTAATTCAAAATGTGGGTCAAGTAGAGTTATGGTTCTTAGTCACTGCACTTCTAGTCGCATTCTATTCATATATAAGTTTGGACCCGCAGGTGACAAGGATCCAATCCGTGGTCCGTTGTATCTTCTTACCGGGTGGATGAAGAACTATGTGATGGGATGGGACTGAACAACGTGTGGTATGGACCACAATTAAAAGAAAAACACTTCTAACACAACTGCCCTTTTCAGGGCCTACCCTAATGTCTCGAAAGAGATTATACCTTAATTGTCAAAACCATTTGAAATTCCTTTTTTTTTCAAAATGTTTTTCAGGAAAATATCCTCCTATATTTTTCTTTTAAGATACAAAATATAAAGTTACAAAATCAAACAAAGGTCAGGACTGCCACAAAATACGCCCATCACAGTATGGGGACTCTCAGAAATAGCTCGGAGAAACAAGCTATTGTCTCCTAAATCCCATAAGTTAATGAATGTTACTTATTAAAACAATCATGTTGAAACATTTCCATTAATTTGAAGGAAAATGTCTCTTTTGACTTATTCAAGTGTTCAAGGGCCATAACTTCTAAGTCATTCACGCGATAATGCTGAATATCGAACTCATCCGCGATATTATGGCCAAGCACATGTGTGAAAACTTTGAAAAGAAATGGGCAAACTGTATTGAAGTTAGAGCCCGGACAATCACAATTTCAAGTATTTTGTGTACGTCAAGGGCCATAACTTTTAAATCTTTCACGCGATAATGCTGGATATCGAACTCATCCGTGATATTATGGCCATGCACATGTGTGAAAAGTTTGAAAAGGATTGGGCTAACGGTATTGAAGTTAGAGCCTGGACAATCACAATTTCAAGTATTTTGTGTACGTCAAGGGCCATAACTTCTAAGTCATTCACGCGATAATGCTGGATATCGAACTCATCCGCGATATTATGGCCATGCACATGTGTGAAAAGTTTGAAAAGGATTGGACTAACGGTATTGAAGTTAGAGCCCGGACAACAAATGTTCCACGCCCGCCCGTCCGCCCGCACGCCGTGAGTGTTCACATAATACGCCCCATCTTAAGATGGGCGTATAAAAAAGTTACAAAAAATATAAAAAAAGGTTCAAAAAGATATAGAAAAAAAAAGTCATCACAAAAAATGCGGCTTAATTTTTTTTTTAAAATTAACTCTGATTGTTGTGTTAACATTGGCCAATAATGTTCTCTGATTGGTGCGCGCAAACACTCGCTAGAAAGAAGGTCAATCCGCCTCAAGACTATAAAAGCGTGTCGCATTAAGCATTCAGACATAGGGATTTATCTCCCCTTGACACCTCATAGTCAATCAGTTCACTCCAGATCTGATCTGGGGTGATAATGGATCTTTTAGCAAATTTTTATATAGCCTCTTCAGGAGGATTCAATTGTCCTCCAGGGGCGTTTTTTCTCCTCTCAAAGTTTAATTAAACCATTGTCTTAACTTATTTTTAAACCCTGGGGCAACATTTTGTTGTTCCAAGGGATCGATTGACTGTGGGGTGTCAAATTTTATAAATAACTATGTTTTACTTGGATGGGTTGTATTGATCGCCATTACCACAGACTTCCATACTTACCCCAATGTCATTCTCTTTATTTATTCTTTGGGGGGCCATATATTTATTCTTTTATCCTAATTTGTATATATGTAAATAAAAAACCATGCCTGCCATACTGTTGGAATAAACCAACATATTTTATTTTATACTCCAAAACAAATAGCATAGCCCACTCAGGACATCTAACTCAGCTCCTCAAACCCCTTACTTTACACTAATTATAGTGTAAAATTGAATAAGTACTTCAAACTTATATGCACATGCAGGGGGGAGGGGATGAACTAAGTTTATATTGAAGTATTAACTTCATTAGTTATTCATTATAGATATATATTTCCCCTTTAATTATAAAATTATTGGGGATTTTAGGGTAATTTATCTCCAGAATATAGGATAAATTACAATACATGAGTACAAATTACCAAATTACATAATAAACAACAGTACATAATATATCAGTTTTATGTATTCTAATGTTAATTTTAAATAAAATAAAGGTATCATTAATACAAACAAGATTAAATAATAATCAAAGTTACATAAATATATATATGACTGATTTAATGTTATGAGATTATAATCACCATATATCAAATAACCTACTTTTTATTCATCATAAACATCTGAATTACCAAATATACAATTTTTTAGATAAACTCCTTTTATATATAAACACCTTTTAATATCCTCTCGCCAAAATGACAAGCTCAAGGTGCGAGGTAAAATAAAAACTATAACCAACCATAAGTATTTTTTGATCTATTCTATCTTTCTTGTACTTGTGATTTTTAATATCTTTGTATCCTTGTATTCAATCTCCAATACTTATTACTGAACATATTGTCATTTATACATTTTTGTCAATATAAAACTCCTTGTCCCCGTGGATATACTGGTATACCATCATATACTAGTATAAACACAATACATAGTAGAAAAACCTGATAAAAAACACATTTAAGAACATTTCCTGCATTAAGTAGAATAGGTGTTCTCCCAAACATCCGCGCTTTCCAAGCTGTTACCTGATTGGCTGGTTGTAATTCACCAACAACCAATCATAATCGTTATATCAAATAAATAAAATCCAAAGTAGGTGTTCTCCCAAACGTCCGTGCCCAATAAGACCTGCTGTGATTGGCTGATTGTAAGTTTCCAATAGCCAAAATCATAACTGTTATATCAAACCTAAGTATATAGGTCAAACATAAGAAGAAATAGGTCAAATTTAGGTCAAGTAAATAGGTTAGTAGGTTAGTAGGACAAGTTATATAAGCCCTTGAGAAAAAAACAACTTCCTTCTCAAGTTCAAGATATACAAAAGCAAACTTAACCATGCCAAAATGTTTACCTTTGACCGGCTCCTGTTCAAAGTAGAACCAAACACAGAAACCAAAGAAACCAAAAAAACAACTATCAGTAAGGCAAGAATTGTTACTAAAGGAAATGCTGAGAATATCCTCAAGGAAATTCAAGGCATGAACACTGTTAAATCTGCATTTATAGAAAAAGAGAAAAAGGAGGGCAAATATCAAGAAACAAATAAGATTAGAATTACTTTCAACTTAGCAAAACCTCCTTCAAAAATCGAAATGCATTCAGAAAACTTTGATACAGAGCCGGTCCTCCTTAGTATTCTCAGATGCAACAACTGCCAAGGCTTTGGTCACCCTACCAAGTACTGTCAAGCTGACCTCAAATGCCCGCACTGTGCTGGCCCTCATAGCCATGCTGCTTGTGGCAATAAGCAAGATAAGAAGTGTGCCAACTGTGGTGGAGCACATAGTGCTGCCTACAGGGGGTGCTCGGCTTTTCGGGCATACAGCGGAAGGGTGGCCAAAAGAAACCAGGAACTACAAGGATGCCTGGCCAAACCTACCACCACTGAGAACAAAGGTAAGACAAGAGGATTGACTGACCAGTCAGTCAAAAATCTTGTTACAAAATTGGCTAACAAAAAATTAACAGAAAAACAAGTTGAGACATTATCAGGGAGACAGTGGAGGTGGAAGCCCTAACCCCAGAGCCCACCAACACTGAAAAACAAAATCAGAATATCCCCAATCACAAGCCTAATCAAAACAATGGGCGACCAAACCGCCCATCAAGATACCCAAACCGAAACGGCTATTGGAACAATTTCCAAGGCCGCAGAGGCCCTACAGGATACCAGGGAAGAAGGGATAGACTGGACCCCTGCCCACCCTTCCCCTATTATTATTAAGTCACGAAGTTTTATACCCCCATTAATTAGGCATTCCAACTAACACTTAACAATGGATACCAAAAACATAGATAACAACTCTGACTTTGGTGTCCTGTCCTGGAATGCCGGCGGAATTAATAGGGAGGATTCTGATAAAATAGGGGAACTGCAAAACTATATTCTAGGTGCGCAGATAAAGCCCAAGGCCGTGTGTATTCAGGAGACACATTGGAATGATGATACCAGACCAATGAAGCTTCCGGGGTACAAGCTGGCTACGCAAGATGTGCGAAAAGGTCATAGGGGTGGTGGAGTAGCAATTTATATACAAAACCACCTCAAAAGCACAGTAATGAAAGGACCGAGCACGGACCGGGCCCAATGCGTCATCGTGAATATAAGAGAACAAAACAGTAGCACAAGATTAATTAATTATTACAGCCCAGATAACGAAAGTAATACTAATAGTAATTTGATGAAAATTTTCAAATACAAAACCAATAATACCATTATGGTGGGGGACTTTAATCTAAAACATCCACTTTGAAACCCGCCGGGGGACCTTAGACAGGATACCGAGTCAGTAAATCTCATTAATCAATTAGACATTAACACAATGCAAGTGCTGAACAAAGGTCAAATAACCAGAACAGGTCACGCTCAACACAAAAACTCTACCCTTGACTTAGGTATAGTGTCAGCACAAATAGGTACTAAGTCACATTTGACAGTACTAAGCAACTCCTTGGGGAGTGACCACCTCCCCATACATATAAATGTAACAAGGCCTACCCGCAACTTAACCAACAATAATGACCGACCCAGGTGGCTCCTGCACAAGGCAGACTGGGACTCATATTATAGGAACTCATACACTGAATTTACGTATGAGGACCCAATAAACATAGAAGATAAGAATAACCAATTTATAGAACACATTAACAAATTAGCATCCCTAACAATTCCTATTAATCAACCCAAAAAAAGTAGAAATAAAAAAGTGCCATGGTGGAATGCTCAATGCAACGAGGCTGTCAGAAAGAGAGAAAATGCTAGGAAAAAATATAATCATAAGAAAACTCCTGAAAACTATTAAAATTGGAAATCTTTTATAACCAGCATCTCTCATGGAACTACAGGAAAAGAAGTCTGGGATAAGGTTAGCAGGATAAAAGGTCACGAAGTTAGGAAAATACCAGACTTACAAATCAAAGACGAAATAATAAGCTCTGATAAAGATAAAGCCAATATTTTTAATAAACATTTTCAATCTGTCAGCTCAAATGCGGGGCTGCCCACTAAATTCATAGAGAACAAAGGAAGGGTTGAGAGGGAGATTGACAAAATCTTGGCCGAAGATAAAACGATGGTCAATGATCAATCTTACAACCGACCCTTCACAATGTTTGACATGAACATGGCACTCAACCAATGTAAGAACTCTGCCCCTGGGGAAGACGGAATATCATATCTTATGATTAAAAAATTAGGCAAACTAGCAAAGTCAAAACTGCTAGATATTTTCAATCAATCATGGGAAACGGGAGTGATCCCCAGTAGCTGGAAAGTGGCCAATATAGTTCCCATACCTAAGCCCGGTAAGGACCCTCACGATCCAGCATCATATAGACCCATATCCCTAACATCTACCCTAACTAAGATAATGCAGAGAATGATTAAGCCAAGGCTTGTCAACTTCTGTGAAAGCAATAATCTCATATCACCTGAACAGTCAGGATGCAGACCCGATCACTCTTGTGAAGACCACTTAGTTAGATTAGAAGCAGCATGTAGAAGAGCTCAATATAGGAGGAAGGTGCTGTTAGCAGTCTTCCTAGATCTGAGCAATGCATTGGAGTCAAGGGAAATATGTTAAGATGGGTAGGAAGTTTCCTCGAGGGCAGAAAAATTAAAGTTAAAGTAAAAAATGACCTATCAGAGGAATTAGAAACAGAGAACGGATGCCCACAGGGATCTGTCCTCTCTCCAATAATATTCTCCCTGATAATGAATACTTTAAAGAAATATATTGATAGGGTAAATAATAAACATAAAAAAGAAAAAGTAGAACTGTCCCAGTTCGTAGATGATGGCGCTGTATGGCATGAAGCAAGAACTCCCGAGCTAGCACAGAGACACATGCAAAAAGTACTAAATTCAATTGAAGAATGGTCACAGAACTGGGGTTTCACAATCAACCCAGTGAAAACACAAGTATTACTTGTCTCAAAAAACCCAAGTTTAATTCAAATGCAAAATGTTCCCAAGTTAAAACTTCACGGGAAAATTCTAGAATATCTAGCATCAGCAAAATTTCTAGGAATCCATTTTGACCAAGGCTTAACAAACATATCACAGAATTAATAGCTAGATGTGAAAAAGATCTAAATCTAATGAGGTGTGTCTCTGGGCAAAGCTGGGGAGCTGATAAGATCACCTTGATCATGTTATATAAAACGTTGATTCTAAGTAAACTCAACTATGGCAGTATAGTCTATGCATCAGCCTGCAAAACTCATTTACAGAAATTACAACTCATCCAAAACAGGGCACTCAAAATAGCCCTAGGAGCCCACAGAACAACAGAAACTATGTCATTACATGTTGAGGCAGCAGTTAAACCTCTACATTTAATGCGAGAAATGAACCAGTTAAAATACTGGACTAGGTCAACCAGATTAGGAGATAGACTGCCAGTTAATAAAGAAATTCATAACTCAAACTTTATTAAAAGTAGAATCAACAAAAAAGGCTTCAAAAAAACTAAACCTCCTTATGCTGAAACCATACGGGGCACAGTCGACGAATACGGACTAACAAACGTTCCTGTGACTAAACCTAGTTATAGGGACATAAATATAAACACAAACATTGAGCCAGACCTCAGCTTGGCCACAAAAATCTGTAAAGCCCAAGGAATTTCGGAAAATGATAAAAAATTCATACAGAAATATATTAGAGAAAATTATTCAGACTCTATAGAGATCTATACAGATGGCAGCAAGGATAGACATGAGAAAGTAGCAGGGGCAGGGATAGCAGTAAGACACAAACATTTATTAATTAAAAATATCAATTTCAAAATTGACCATAGAGTGTCTATTTACACCTGCGAACTTGTGGCCATCCTTAACGCTTACAAATGGATCAAGCAAAACAAACCAAAAAAAGCTACAATACTTACAGATAGCCTAAGTTCATTAACATCAATACAAAAAGGCTACTCTAAAGATAGACAAGAAATAATTAATGAAATTTATTTAATACATCAAGAACTAAAATCCAAGGGCTTAGCAGAGGTTAAACTGGTCTGGATTCCTAGCCATGTGGGGATACAGGGAAATGATCAAGCAGACGAAAATGCAAAACAAGGCTCCAAAAATGGTCACCCGCTTAATATAGAACTTAATAAAAATGAGATATATTCACTCATTAAACAGAAAGGGCAAGAAAAATTCCAAAAACTCTGGGAAGAAAGTCACGACTCTATGAAAATGTTCGTTCCTAAGATTAAAAATAAGTGCTATAACTACAGTAGTGTTAGGAGAGAAGATGTAGCACTAAACAGGTTAAAACTAGGAATGTCTGGGATAAGAACACAAAATTTCTCAGAGGAAACCAAATGTCGTTTCTGCCCTGAAACAGAAACAGTGGGTCATATTTTCTTTGACACCACTAAGAAATGTCACCAACTCACAGAATTCAGAGAAGGCTTAAAAAATAGACTGTACAAAGAGGGAATAACAAGTCTGACTATCAAATCCCTAGTGTACCCGGATGGCAAAGATTCAGAAATCATTACTAGAAATGTATTGACGTTTCTGAGGGAAACGGGATACATTAATAAAATATAAATAAAGTAAACTGGAAATAAAACAATGAGGTAGTGGTGAAGGGGGAAGTAACAGGACTAAAAATAGGGCAGTCTCCATTGTGCTGTTTGGAGGGGACAATTCAGAGACCTTAAGTCTCGTTGGGCGTACTTATACCCATCCCCTCTGGACATCACAGTGGGGACCTAAAATAGCAAAACAGCAAAATAAGGTATAACCAAATCACCCCATAACCAAAATCTATATATAATTTGAATAACCAATAACCAAACAAGATAGGGAAAGAGATAAAAACATACATTCAAAATAGGGCAGTCTCCATTGTGCTGTTTGGAGGGGACAATTCAGAGACCTTAAGTCTCGTTGGGCGTACTTATACCCATCCCCTCCGGGCATCACAGTGGGGACCTAAAATAGCAAAATAGTAAAACAATGTATAAACCAAATTATCTCTAATTAGTAGAGAGCAAAAATAAGCACAAAAAAAAAATTAGTACTACCACAAGGTGAGGATGGGAAGGGTGGGATATTCATAATAAGTAATTGACAAGTGACACCAGGTCAAAGAATAGTCACAAGTCACAAAAAGGGTGGGAATTAAAAGAAATGCGCGACAAATTAAAAGACAATATTAATAAAGAAAGCATATTAAAGGAAATTACGGAGTGATGTAGAGGGCAAAACAGAACAGTCTGTATGCCCAAAACACCAATCCGTAAACATGAGCAAGAAACGCGCGGAAAATTTAAGATATAACCACGGACACGCAGTAACACAAAGTCGGCAATTTTCAATAATTTAAAGAATAATTGTAAACCTTTTATAAGTAATAATATGCCGACTAAACTCTAAATTAGAGTTTAAATTTAGACACTTTGGCTGAACCATTTATAAGGAACTCTTCCTTACTAGCATATTTGCTATCAAAATTCAAAAAGGGAAATTCCCCTTTTCTTTTTCTTCAATGTCGTTCTTTTTCTTTTCTCTCCTCAGAGACCGGAAACAGAGGTAGAAGGGTGTACATCGACCTGATTAAGGCCAACTCTTTTCTAACTATTACAATTGTCTATCCTCTGACTATAATATAAACCTACCAAAAAAGCAGCACTCTCTTGCTGCTGGAGGTTACTCTGGTCCGACAAAGAAACAAAAAGTCTACCCCTATGAGCCCTGTTGGACCACAGTCCAAAAGGGACAAAATATAAATGTACACCCGGATATCTCTAAAAGCAATTTATTTGGCAAACTATTCTCAAGGACTTAATCCTTGCTAGCTTAAATCAAAGCTATCAAAATTCTAAATTAGAACTTATTTCCAAGACCTTTTTCAGTTATTTGGCACCTTTTTGGCAGCTAGGGATTATTTTATTAAGTAAAACGTACTTTTTCAAAAATTTACATTCGAAATTCAAAATTAAAAGACTTCGCATAATGCCGAGCCGCCTATGGCTTAAGGCTGTGAGTCTTTAAACACTTAATTAAAAACAAAACAAAAAAAAACAACAACTTCCTTCTTGCCTCAAAACGTGAGTTAAAAATTTTCTCAGGGGTAAATTATTTTACCCCACCCATCTCTTGGTCTATACACCGGACATATTGTAGCATATAATTTGTAGTCAAATGAACATGTAGTTGTGTTTATTATTATAAATATTTAGAATAGTAATACGTGGACTGTATTTAATCATTAAACTGATTATAGATTTGATATTATTTTTATTTTGGCTTGAATTTACCTCGGTCACACTCATTTATCTAGAGGGGTTTGGTGTCCCACCCGCCATATTGGATCACCTTGGGTAACCTTGAAGTACACGTGGTTTCAATTCAAGCCAGTATCAGGCTTCTCTATTCCAAATTAAACCATTCTATTTATAATTTAGAAAAAGCAACCAAAATTGATAGCTGAGGATAATATATTGGTATTACTGGCATAAATATACAAACGCATACTTTGCGTTCCATATAGTAAAAATAAACGTAGCGTTCTTATTTATGGCTATTAGTTAGCTATTTCTTCAATTAATACATAGCTTAGTTACAGACTTATTATTTTAAAAGTTTAGCAAACGTTATATCAACGTTCAGCCACGTTGTGGATAAACCAATTTATTAATTTTTATATATAAAGAATTTCTTGATAAATAAATAGGATTATTAATTAAAAATAAATATAAAATTATTTAATTATAGCAAGGAAGTGAGGGTTTAGTTCACATTTAAACAGATAGAGTTATTATCATAGAGTCGTTAATTTATCCCAGTATTTCTAGACTTATTGTTAGTGTTTGATGAGTATCATACATCCAAGTTTAACATAGAAGATTACATAGAAAGGTCAGTGTAGTATATAGATAGAATTTAGCTGACTGCAGTTGGACGGTGTATAGAACAAGAGAGAGAGCGACAAAAACCTAGGCACCTTGAGCTTGTCAGATAGTATTCTTACATACAAGAGTTATCCTACCTACATACTTACAACCTCCAAACACTCATAGAACATAAATAACAAACAAAACATTTGCTTACACCCTATTCACCATTACCTAGTAGGGACATTCACCATTTCATTTAAATAAAAGGAGAGTTTTACTAGTTATCATAATTGTCTTAATATTTATTATTCATACAGAAATAAATGTCAGTAAATGGTACATTTTAACCTGAAATTCTATCTTAACAGAAGATGGCTAAAGTCTCCTCACCACGTTATACAAAACCACTCAGTGAATCTGGACTCAGTCGAGATTCATTCAAAATAAATC
The DNA here is from genome assembly GCA_021229015.1 of Solen grandis. Lineage (NCBI taxonomy): Eukaryota > Metazoa > Mollusca > Bivalvia > Adapedonta > Solenidae > Solen > Solen grandis. Next base: position 62,419,564 of record CM037783.1, on the reverse strand, counting down.
AGTCTGCGAGACCAGAAAATGGCCATTATCTATAGACCAAGATCTGGCCTCACAGACTGATTATTAAATCGGCTAGGCATGGTTCAATTTTGAAAGAAACATCCATTGTTAAATTCACCCAGACTATTAGCAGAAGTCTAGGAAACAAGCTTAAAAGGATGATCCCCCTCAAATCAGGAGCTTTTATGCTTGAACTGGCTTCAGCTGAAACAGTCACTCATTTGCTCAGGCTCAAACCATTTATAGTTGGCGACACTCATTTATTAGCCATACTCCCTCAAGGAGGACCTACCATCACAGGTGTTATCCATAATGTCCCTTTAAATGAAGATATTTCAAATTTCTGTCATCAACTCATCCCAATAAATTCAGAAAATTCTGTGTCTTCTGCAATACTTCATGCCACAAGATTGTTAAATAAATACGGAAAACCATCTGGTGCAATTAAGATCATCTTTTCAGGATCTGTACTTCCCAAATTAGTTAAATTAACTGATTCCCCTACCTTTTTTCCAGTAGACAAATACTCGCCACCTCCTATTAGATGTTTCAACTGCCAACGTTTCGGCCACGTTAACACAGCATGTAAATTCGAACAAAGATGTGCCTGTTGCACTAAACACCACAATATTAAAGACTGTCCAGAAACAGACCTTCCAAAATGTTGTAATTGTGGGGAAACCCATACTACAAAATTTAGAGGTTGTTCAGCCTACAAAAAAGCATCTCAAATAACACAAAAATCTTATGACTCTGGAATCCCTTGGGCCACAGCTGAAAAAATGTTATTTGGTTCCAAATCAAATGAAAAAGAAGTAATGAAACAAGATACTGAATTAATCTCAAATGTAACGATTCAAATCTCAAAAACAAATTCCACAGAATCATTAATTAAAGAAAACAAGGAAGTAATATCACTCAAAATCCCCATGCACAGACAACAAAACAGGAAAAGAAAAGAAAGATTCTATCATTAATATATCGGATAGATAGTTTTGAGCAACAAACACAGACATCTTCCAAAAAATCAGAAATGCAAATAAAAACAAGCCCAAAACCAAAGAAAGACCCTTCATTGATTATTTTAGATAGCCCAGACTCTATTCCTACTGTCTCCCAGGCCAAACCAACTATTGGATCAAACAAAAATCAAGAACCTGAGACTCAAATAATCATTAGTCCGCAAAAACACCAAACTATCCCAGCTGATAACTATACTACTCCTACTCAAACATCTAAAAAATAACAACTTCTCCATCAGTAACAAAAACACCTTCCACTATTAATACAGAATGTTCCTCAGTCTCTCCACTTACAGATAATAGTAAATTTAACATTACAGAAGAAGATTCACTTGTATCCATTCATTCATGTCTCTTTTATAATAACACGGATCAATTAATCTTGAGTATAGAAAATCAAAACAGTCTGGAATCAGTCAAAGTAAATGACCTAATCATGGGCGAAACTACACCAATCATTAGTTATCCAACGAAAAATATTTCATTAGCAGACATGGCGCAACAAACTACCCCGACTATAAATTTACATAAAAAAATAAAGATTCTAGTTTTAAAAATAAAAAATAATAACTATTAAAATTGATAAATTAGTAGACATTACAAAAATGCTTATTAAAAATAAATCTCAGGTAGCAAAGGTTAACTAGATGAATATTTAAGAAGAGAATTCATTTAATATGGAATAAAAAAAAAAAAAAAAAAAATCACTATTCAGGAAAAAAAAAAAAAAAAAGACACCAAAGAAATTATTATCCAGATCTACAAAATACAAAGTGCAAGCAGAAAAAATCAGCGGTTTATTAAAAAGTGCTTTTTATAATACAATATGAAACTTATTTCATTCAATGCAAGGGGACTAACCCCATATAGACATACTGAAATAAAGGTAATGCTAGACCTTAATCCTAATCTCGACATTATACAAGAATCTAAATTAAAAAAAGACCAGGTCAAAAATATCTCAGGTTACAGAGGAGAATATAGCTATTATAATCATGAAAATAATTTTTCATGTGGGGGACTCATAACCTGTTTTAAAGACTCAATCAATTATGAGCCCATTAAACTTGAAAATTATAATCAAAAAGTACACGAAATACAAGCATTCAAAGTCCATACACCAAAATTGACTTTCATTTTAATAAATCTTTATTCACGAAATCTAGATAAGGAAGTTCTAAATAAACTAACTTCCTTAATAAAAATAATGAGATTGATCATATCATTATGGGAGATTTTAATGCACATCATTATCTCTTGGGTTCTGAAAACTGTAGTAATCAAGGCAATTATTTAGTAGAATGGCTAAACTCAAACAATCAAGTTATATTAAATGATGGGAGTATAACTAGAATAGATCAAAGTACAGGTAAAGGTACATGCCTAGACCTTATTATTTGCAATGCACAAGTACCTACACATTCCTTTTGGAAAGTGCATGACGATAATTTTGGGTCAGACCATTTTCCTACATATACTTCTTTTAAAAACACGGATACAATGATAGAACAAAATACAAGTGATAAATTTAATTTTGATAAGGCAGACTGGGACATGTTTAAAGCAGAGTGTGAACAAATCACATTAAATAAAGTATTTTCAGACAATATTAATATATTTAATAATAATCTAACTGCAGAAGTATTAGATATAGCAAATAAAAGTATACCAAAGAAAATTATAAACAATAATAAAAAAAAAGAAAAATGTACCGTGGTGGAATGATAATTGTAAACAAGCAATTGCAGATAGGAAAAAAGCACTAAATAAATTAAAGAGACATCCAAATCTTCTGAATCTCAATAATTATAAAGAAAAAGAAAAAATAGCCAAATCAACAGTATTAAATGCAAAAAAAGAAAATTGGAATATTTTTTGCAATTTTTGTAAGCATGATAAGGCAAATATTAAAGATTTTTGGATAAAAATAAGAAAAATAAAGGGAATGCCATCTCACCCTATTCCTCTTCTTGTAAATAAAACAGTAAAGCAACTAGAGATAAAGAAAAGGCAAACTTTTTGGTAAATCATTACTCAACAGCCTCTAGCAACTCAAATTTAGACCCAGATGTGTTAAATTATCAACAAAATTTTGAATCAATTAATAGCGAGTTTTTAAAGGAGGATAAATCAAATAATCATATATTAAATACCAGTTTTCAAATACATGAATTATTACAAGTTATAAATACCAGAAAAAACTCAGCTACTGGACTAGATAGGATCTCCTATATAATGTTTAAAAATATGCCTTTATCTTTACTAAATATATGGCTTAAACTTTTCAATATGATTTGGTCCCAAGGAGTATATCCAACTGAATGGAAAAAACGTGTATAATCCCTTTATTAAAACCAGGTAAAGAATCCACCGACCCAAAGTCCTACCGACCCATTAGTCTTACATCTCATCCAGGTAAATTATTAGAAAGTATGGTTAAAAATAGGCTAGAATATTTTTTAGAATCAAATAAAATATTAAATAGAGAACAATCCGGATTAAGAAAAGGGAGAAGCACTTTGGATCAATTATTTAAAATTCAACATGAGGTTTTATCAGCTAAAAATAAAGGCCACTCATTTTTAGCATTTTTTTTAGACTTAGAAGCTGCATTTGACTTAACCTGGCATTCAGGAGTTTTATATAAATTAAGGAAATATGGTATTACAGGAAATTGTTTCAATTATATCAAATCCTTTTTAGAAAATAGGAAAATCCAAGTTAAAGTAGGTAACGCTTTGTCAGATATTAAAGAAATAAATAGAGGTACCCCTCAAGGAGCTATTTTATCTCCCATCTTATTTTCTATTTTAGTTAATGATTTACCAGAAAAATTAAACAAAATAGGGATGACAACAAGTCAATTCGCTGATGACGCAGGGACATGGACATCTGGTCCCAATATCCCTTTTTTAACAAGAAAGGCTCAATTAGGTTTAGACACAGTATGGGACTGGGCCAAAGAATGGGGTTTTGAACTGAGTAAACAAAAAACTTTAGGTATAATTTTTGGTAATAAAAATATAAATCAAGTTGATCTTACATTAGGGGGAACCTAAATTAAATTTGAAAAAAAGGTTAAATTTTTAGGCATGTGGCTTGATTAAAAATTTACATTTTCAGAACATATGAATAATATTTTAAATAAATGTGAAAAAGATATTAACCTTATGAAAATGTTGTCCGGTACGGACTTTGGGTCAGATAAACATAGTCTGTTATTATTATATAAATCCCTTGTCAGACCAAAAATTGAATATGGAGCATCGATTTATTCTTGTGCCCAAAAATCAATATTAGAAATATTAGATAAACTCCAAAATAAGGCTCTAAGAATTGCACTACGTGCCCTCCCTTCCACCCCTGTACATTTATTAGAATCTGAAGCTGGTATTCCCCCTCTGAGCCTGAGAAGAGAAGAACTTTGTCTTAAATATTGGGCGCGATCAGATACAAGGAGGGAGGACAACCCCGTAAATGCCCTAATAGGTACTGGCTATTTTATAAATGCTAAATATAACAAAAGGAAAACTTTTAAATTACCAATTGGAGCTTCTACAAATGACCTTTTAGCTGAATACAATCTAAAAAATACCAACACTGCTGATCTTAGACCATCCCATGTGCCACCTTGGACTCATCTTTCCCCAATAGTAAATTTAAAATTAAAAGAAAAATTAATAAAAGTGATAACCCAAATATCATTAAAGTTATAACAAGTGAATATATTGAAAACAATTACAATGAATTTTTACAAATATTCACAGATGGTAGTAAAGATCCAAATTCAGGTAAAATTGGAGCAGCTTATACTATTCCTCATTTACAGATCCAATATACGGAAAGACTTACAAATAATTTATCAATCTACACGGCTGAGTTATTTGCTATTATTAAAGCACTTACCTGGATTTTTGAACATTAGCCACCTAAGACAGCCATACTCTCAGACTCTTTAGCTGCTTTAATATCTATTAAAAACAACAATAGTAATTCCAGACCTGAATTAATCAAAGAAATTTATATCATATATAATAAATGTTTATCAGAAAAATTAAATGTCCATTTGATCTGGTGTCCAGCACATGTTGGTATTAGGGGAAATGAGGAAGCAGACAGGGCGGCAAAGGAAGGTCTATTATTTACGAAAATTACCAACCCCTGTCCATTAGCTAAATCAGAAGTGTACTCACTTATCAAACAACAAAAAAAAAAAGGAAATACATATCATGATACTTTTAATAGATCTACTGCTAGTTTTAATCAACCAAGTATATATTCCAAATCGATAAATCTAGATAAATGTATTACCCGACTTCGTCTAGGCGCTAATCTTTTATCGGGTAATAGAGGAAAATATATTCTTAATTTACAATCTATGTGTGAAAAGTGTAAAGTCAAAAATACTACGCAACATTTTCTATTGGAATGCCAAATCTTTAGATCATATAGATCAAAACTTATATCTGCATTAAAACCAGCGGGGTTGTCTTTTTCCCTTGAGCATATCCTAAATCCTAGTAAAGCCCACAGTAGGTCAGTTTATCAAGCCCTGGCTGTCTATCTAGTAGACTGCCAGATGACAGACAAGATATAAAAATATATTATGATATGAGCTCCTGGCTGATGGCATAGTCTGGGCATCAGTACACAACGAGGAGGGTCATCCTTTGAGCAAATGGCAATCAAACATATAAATTATATATGGGAACTCTTTTTGTCCGGCACCGTGGCCATAATTTTACTGTAAATAATGTACTTTTTGTACATATATTGTTATTTTATCTATGCATTATTATATAGTTTTTACACCCTATGGGGCCGTTTTGTTTGCATAGAAGTGGATAATTTTTTTTTATTAAATATTTCATAATCATTGAGCCTGGTGTGAGGGCAAAATAGAGTTCTACACCCCATCCATCATAATGTGATGACATTGTGATATATAAACAAAATCTTAACTTTTAATTGGGATTTATTCCCCTTGTCACCTCATAGTCAATCAGTTCACTTCAGATCTGATCTGAGGTGATAACGGATCTTTTAGCTAATTCTTATATAGCCTCTTCAGGAGGATTCAATTGTCCTCCAGGGGCGTCTTTTCTCCACTCAAAGTTTAATTAAAACATGGTTTTAACTTATTTTTAAACCCTGGGGCAACATTCTGTTGTCCAAGGGATCGATTGACTGTGGGGTGGCAAATTTTAAAAATATATATGTTTTACAAAGATGGTTATATTGATCGCCATTACCATAGACTTCATTACTAACCCCCTAGGTTTTTTCTATTTTATCTCTTTGGGGGCCATATATCTATTCTTTTATCTTTAGTTGTATATATGTAAATAAAAACCATGCCTACCATTTTGTTGGTTTATACCAACATACAAAACATTATTTTATAAAATAAACTTCTCTTTCATTCCTGTTTGAGTACAGCCCACTCAGGACAATTGACATAGCTCCTCATACCCCTCTAGACACTGGGGGGGGGGGGGAGGAGAGATAAACTAAGTATATATTGAAGTATAATCTTCATTATTGTATTATTATATATAAAATTCCCCTTTAAGAGTACAAGTAAATATATTGCAAAACAAACATGTAAATTTTAAATAACAATAACGAGTTCAATGTTAAAAGCAAGATTAAATAATAAACAAAGGTATATAAAATACATATATGACTTAATCATTATTATGTCAGTTTAATCACCCTATGTTAGATAACTCATCTTTTATTCTTCATAAACATCTGTGTTACCATTTACACAACACTTTTTAGATAAACTACATTTCACAAATAATCATCTTTTAACACCTACTCGCAAAATTGACAAGCTCAGGTTGCGAGGTAAAATAAAAACTCAAATCAATCAATCAACCAGAAAACATGATCGATTTCACCCAAAAGCAACCCCCCAAAAGAAAAGGAGACGATTGCTAATGAGCAACACCAGCTCAGATAGCGATGGATCTCCCTACCACAAACAGTTACTGGTGGACTTGGATGCTAGTTACACTAGCAGTGTCTGTGATGAGGAAGTCATCCCAGACACACCAGCCCCCGCCAAAAGAATGATCTCACTGGCGGACATTGTTTCCAACTAAAACAAAACTGAGACATCGGCAGAGAAAGAGGCAGCTTCCGGAAACTCCGGAAGCTGTATTGAGGACTCCCCCACGGTCATTTCAACCGAAGAATGCACTTCCGGTACCACCGGAAGTGATTCTCAGAAATCTGGGACAGACGAAGGTTTCTTCTGTCCCAGCAACAACAAAAAGAAACCTACCCCTGCACCAAGACAAAATCTCCCTCCATTGTGGATCAACATAACAATGGCGGTACTACCCCTAATCATCCTACACCCCAGCCTAGTGGAAAAATTACACAAGAAGTGATTAAGCTTGTTGGTTCGCACTGTGTAATATTAACAGAGAGAAAAGGGAATCAACTCAAATTCAGACTAAGAAATGACAAATTCAATGTAATGCAATACTTTAGGTTTGGCACGTATGATTTTAAAATCACAAAAGACCCCAACCAAAAAGCAAAAGGAATAGTTCATATACCAAACAACTCAACCCCAGAACAAACTAAGAAAAATCTCATGAAATCTAACAATGTGTGGATCAACATAACAATGGCGGTACTACCCCTAATCATCCCACTCCGACCAGGTTCGGACCATTAGGGTTTAACGGAAGATGGTAAAAACTTTACCGTCAAAAACCCAGTAAAACAAAAATAAATTGACTTAAAATATGGCGACGTTAGGCCAACATAAAAACCCCAAGCACAGCCTCGTCCTCATGTCCTGGAACTCCAACTCTTTCACGACCTCAAATTATAACAGAAAAATAGTGAACTCCAAAACCTAATATCCAAAACCCATACTCCAATAGATGTTATTTGTATTCAAGAGACTAAACTAACTCTTAGTCAAAAGCCTCCCAAACTAAAAGGTTATCAAGAACCGGTAAACAAACCCAGATACACCAATACACAGGGAGGGGGGTCTGTATATATGTTAGAGAAGGACTTCAATTCTTAGAAATTGTGACTCCAAATACCAACAAAATTGAATCTTGTGCCATACGGTTATTTGGGGACAATGGCAACAGCGAAGAATACTGTATTTATGCTCCGGGAAGGGTAAACAATACCAAACAAAACTACAACGATCTATTTAAAGACATATGTCAAAACTCAATTATAGTAGGCGACTTCAATCTAAAACATGTCCTATGGAATCCCAGAAATGACTTCAGGTGTGACGGCGAGGCTGATATATTACTAGAATTTATCAGTGAGAAGGAATTAAACATTTTAAATGACGGTCAAATTACAAGAATAAGTCCCATCCCTAATAATCAAGACAGTGCTGTTGACTTAGCCATAGTACCAGCTAGATTAAGTCCTAAATGCAACTTCTATGTATATGACAACTCACTAGGCAGTGACCATTTACCTATAGGAGTAGAAATAAACTTTAAAGCAAACGTAGAGGAAAGGAATCAGTGTGGTAAATGGAACATTAAAAAAGCTAGCAAAGAAAATTGGGAGAATTTCATGAAACTTGCAAGCACAGAATTAGACTACAATCCTCAGTAGAAGAAAACTTCAATAACTACTATAAGAAACTTCATAACATTCTAGACCAGACAATACCTAAAAATACATCAAACAAGAAAAAACATAGGAATGTCCAGGTACCTTGGTGGACCAATGAATGTGATGAAGCAATAAAAAAGAGAGAAAATCTTAGGAAGAAACTCAAAAATAAAAGACCCTTACCCTATGAAATATACAGAAAAGCTAGAGCAGAAGCGAAAAGAATAATTAACAAAGCAAAAAAGGAACAATGGGAGAAATACTGTTCGGAAATTACTTCCAGCACAACTTCCGAACAGTTATGGGATTTCATTAAAAAAATCAAAGGAAAACCTCCAACTAGTTCCCCGCCCTTTAGAGTTAATAATGATACTATTACAAATGTCAAAGAAAAGGCCGACGCGCTATTGGATCACTTTGTCCAAGTTAGTAGCAATAAAGGGTTCTCTAAAAACTTCATAGATCAGAAAAATAACAGTGATAGAATATTAAATCAGCACATAAAACTCACAAGCAAAGAACAAAGACTAGGTCTTGATTACAATGCAGAATTCAGCTTATTAGAATTAGATAAAGCCCTAAAAGCCTGCAAAAATGGTGCCCCTGGGGAAGATGGCATCCATTACTCAATCCTAAAAAACCTACCAGAAAAAGCCAAAATATCACTCCTGAAACTTTTCAATCAATCATGGAAAACAGGTCAAACTCCGAAGTCCTGGAATGAAGCAACTATAATATCCCTACTGAAACCAAACAAGCCCAAAGAAGCCCCGAGCTCGTACAGACCTATATCTCTAACTTCTACCTAACTAATTCAGAAAATGATCAAACCCAGACTATGCCATTACCTCGAAACTAACAACTTATCGGATTATCAATCATGCTGCAGGGCCCATCATTCATGTGAGGATAATCTTAGAAAAGCTCAAACCAGCAAAAAAACAAAAAAAAACAACAGTAGTAGCAGTATTTCTAGATCTAAGTTCAGCATTTGACAAACTATGGAACTCTGGGGCGATACTATATCTAAAAAAAAATAGGCATAGAAGGAAGAATGTTACATTGGCTAGCTGAATTCCTCAAATCCAGAAAGATTAGAGTTAGGTTCGGTGGCTCAACCACCAAAATAAAGGAAACTATAAATGGTTGCCCACAGGGTAGTGTTCTATCACCTATCTTATTCTCCTTAGTAATGAACACACTTAGGGATTGCATTGATAGATATAACTTAGGGACTGACAACCCATGCAAAGTGAATTTATCTCAATTTGTAGATGATGGGGCGATATGGTCTACATCTAAAAAGTCACCAAAACAAACAGTAAAAAGCATACAAGCTGCTCTAGATGCAATAGAAAAATGGAGTAATAAATTTGGCTTTCAGAAAAATCCACAAAAAACCCAAGCGATCTTATATAGTAGATTAGGACAAAAAACAGAACTCATGGTCCCTCAATTAAAACTACGCGGAGAGAAATTAAAGTACGGCGATGATGCAAAACTCCTTGGTCTGACATTTGACAAGCATCTAACATGGAAAAACCATATCTTAGATATAATAAAAAGATGTGAAAGAGATCTAAACCTCCTTCGGTGTATCAAGGTCACAACTGGGGTTGTAACAAAAAATCATTAATGACCATATATAAGGGCTTAATTAAATAAAAAATAAACTATGGTTGTATAGCTTACAACTCAGCCAGTGATACACTTCTAAGTAAATTACAAACAATACAGAATAAGGCCCTCCGAATAATCACTGGATGCAGGAAAGACACCCCTACAACCCCATTACACATCGAATGTGCAGAAATTCCACTAGCACTAGAGAGAGAAAAAACATGTTGAAATATTGGGCTAGGTCAATCAAATTAGGAGATAGGTTACCCATAAACAACGAAATAAGGATAGACCATAATTATGAGGCAAGAGCCAGAAAATATAGCAAGGTCAAAAAACCCTATGCCCAAGCAATTCTATCACTAATAGACAAATACCAACGAAGCAGCCAAGATATAGCAGAGCCCATGACAAGCTCTTTACAAGGCTTATCTCTCCCCTCGATCGACATAAAACTCAGTGAGGAAATAAGTAAGAAAGGCTGCCCCAAAGAGAACTTAGCGAAGGCAACCAAATACATCAATGAAACTAAAACAAGCTGGACTATTTATACAGATGGTAGCAAGGATGTAGATAAAAGCACAGCAGGTGCAGGAATAGTTGTTATGGATAATAATAATCAAATTGTTTTGAAAAAAGGAATCAAACTTGATCATAAATTGTCTATATTTTCATGTGAAATAACAGCGATAAACACAGTTCTAAAATGGCTTATATTCAAAAACAAAACAGGTAAAACTCCACAAGTAACCACGCTGTTTACCGACTCCCTCAGTGTATTACAAGCTCTACAAAACTGTGGATCTTATACAAGACAAGATCTCATTTTAGAATGCCTGAAACTCAATGAACAACTAAAGAAACTTAATAAAACTATCAATTTTGTATGGATTCCCAGTCATGTGGGTATCTATGGCAATGAAATGGCCGACAAATCAACAATAAGGTTAACAAAGCCTTCAGAGAGAAACATTTCAATGATTATAAGATAAAGAAACAGTTTGAATATGGTACCATCTCAACAAATATAACTCAATACAACAATAATCCTATGGTAGATCGAATAATAACCAGACTCAGAGTGAGAACAAGCAATCTAGGAGGAGAAAGAAAACCAGAATTACCTTGCATCCATTGTAATGGCCATGAAACTTTTGAACATGTCTTCTTTGAATGTAACTCTAACAAACAAGCTAGAAAAGAACTTGAAACTGTCATGTTCAAAATAAGCACAGTACCTATAAATAGACAGTCCCTACTCTTTCCCGAAAAGAAAAAATTATGGCATTGTCTTCCATGCTATAATAAAATTCCTGAAAGCAACAAACTACCTCGATAGAATCTAAAATAGGAAACAATAACAAGGTGACCAGTGGTTACATCGGGGATCTTAAATCCCTGTGGGCGTACTCAGGCCCGACCACTTGGTCACCTTGAAAAATCACATCAAGGTCTTCAATGCACAATACAAGGTGGCCAATGATTACATCGGGGATCTTAAATCCCTGTGGGCGTACTAAGGCCCGATCACTTGGTCACCTTGAAAAATCACAATAGGGTCTTCAAAGTACAAAACAAAGTGGCCAATGGTTACATTTGGGATCTTAAATCCCTATGGGCGTACTCAGGCCCGACCATTTGGTCACCTTGATAAATCACAGACACAACATGCACAAAACAAAGTGGCCAATGGTTACATTAGGGTTAAAGCAAAAATACAGACACAACATGGAGACCAGACACACCAGACTGGTCACCATAAAAAAGATTAAGAAACAGACTAAAAGGGCACATCTTGCCCTTGGTGCCTGAAACATAGTATAATTCTCTCTCAACAAATCTATAACAGGCACTAGTCCTTTAACTCAGGTAGACCCTGGAATAGCCATATATCCCCTGAGAGAAAATATATACTTAGAAAGAATGGAGATAAGCAATAACCGGTATAAATGAGTTGAATGAGAGAATGGGTGAATCAAGCAGTCTAACCATAAAATATGCCCACTAACAAACATTGTAAATAAACCATCCAAACATTGTACCTGTTACTTATACAACCTAGAATGTCAATACATTTAATTACTAAACAAAAATCGAATTAAAACACAAGGGACTAGACTCTTCCGTTTCGGCTAGACTAAAGTTTTTTTTTAAACAAGTACAAATTAAATGGCATTAAACACCCTCCCAGAACATAAGTTAGGATTCTCTCCAGGGAGAGTTTAATATAACATATGACATTCTAGGTTTATTGCTCTGCTATAAATAAATGTTAAAAACAAACAAACATTTCTATCCATATGTGTCTATTTATATGTCCCCCCCCCACTATCTTTATATCCTGTAGGAATAGATCGAGTAGGATTCCCATAGAAGGTCAGGGGTGGGTGCTTGTCTTAACCACAAATTATACAAATCTCCACTAAATACCAATATGAAATTTCTTCGAAATTAAAATTTTACTTCAGGTCAACCAAGAATATTTCTTGCCAAAATTTCGGTTTTAGACAAGTTTCCTCCTATGTCGCTCTTCTTGTTTGTGGAGGGGTGGCTGCCTTTGTCGGGGTGTGTGGTCTTCGGCGAACATTTGCTTGCATATCCCTGAAGCTAACAATAATCATTAATAACAAGAAGTAGGCAAGATTCTATGAGATAATAGGTTAGGAGGTCCAAATTGGCCATTTATAATCTCATAGAGAGAATAACGTTTAGAACTCAAAACATACGCTTTCATTAAATACTTTAGCCATCTTAAATTCAGATGGCCATGGCAAAATTTGACCCTTTGGCGAAAGAAAAATATATAAGGACATCTTTAAGGGGTGAGGGTCACACCCCGGGGTCTGCGCATGGTGTGGATTATTCTGCAGTCTGACCCTCATTAAACTTCAATACATACATGCATTCAGTCAGTCGATTTGAGGCACCTCAAGTGCGCAGCATCGCCCGGAGGGACAGAAGAAGAAGGATGGCCAAGTTCCCCCCATTCCACCACGGCTGTCTGATAGGTCAAAATACAAGCAGTAGCACCTCTCCTCCCTGTATCACACCAGACTTATGATTTCTAGGAACATACCCTTTTAGATAGGGCTAAATTAGCCACGCTGGTATGTTCCTAACCATTTGGCATTACAAAATTATGATTTTATTATTAATTCTAATGCCATAAAATTTATGGCATATTTCAAAATTTGACCTTATCGGCATTCAAAATTCTCATTTTAAGGAGTGCAGGTCACACTCCGGGGTCCAGAATTAAAGTGTGTTATCATGCGGACGGACCCTTATTAAGCATTATATGATGATGCATTCAGTCAGTCACATCATTCTCACATCACTTGCTCTTGATCACTCGATCAGAACAGACGTAGCCTTTGAGCTCTCTAAGTTCTATTGAAATGGTCAAGTCTTAGTGAAGTCTTGGAAGTGTTGGAAGTGTATTCCTTGATTGCTGGATTTACCCCGGAGTCACCCTGGAAAATCAACAAGTAAGTGTTTTTTTCTATCTTTGTTACCATTCTATTGTATCTCTGTATATCTTGAAAAGACATTACACAGTGAAAAAGTTACAGTATTGGCCGCTTTGAGTGCAAACGGGATATTCGGACCTTTCTTTTTTGAAGATGAAAATGGCGTTGTGGAAACCATCAATAGCGTTCGGTATTTGGATCACTTAAAGCGGAAGTTCTTACCAGCTCTTCGTCGAAAGGGGATATCTATACCTGACATGTGGTTCCAGGAAGATGGTGCGACTCACCATACTGCGGTTATTGTCACAGACTGGCTCCACAAGACTTTCGTGGATAAAGTCATCTCTTTCAGAACAAATAATGAGTGGCCACCACATTCACCGGATTTAAGTCCGTTGGACTTCTTTCTTTGGGGACATTTAAAAGTCTATAAACCTTCTCCAAAGACCCTTGATGAACTCAAGACAAACATCAGACGTGAAATCAATCAAATCGATGTGGAAACGTGCCGATCAGTTGTGAGAAATTTCAAGAAAAGACTGAACGTCGTAATTGCTCAAAACGGACGTCATGTCGAACATGTGCTATAATTTTGGAACAATGAAATAGACATGTAAGTGTCACTTATATTTACAAATATTGGTGGTAAATAAAATTTTATTTTAGATAGAAAACAACCATATATTTTATTAAATTGTGGTTAAACATACAGAAAAGTTATAGCTGTTTGTAATGGTATCAGATATTATGGAACACCCTGTATATCTTTGTATCCTTATCTAAATTCCCTTGCATATTGATGAACATATTGTAAATTCTATAATAACATCATTGCCAATATAACATTTATACCCGTGGATATACTGGTATAACACCATATACTAGTATAAACATATTAACAAATCAAAAACATAGCATAAACACTCTTATCTATAAGTGAAATAGGTGTTCTCCCAAACGTCCGCGCCCTTTAAGGCCCTCTGTGATTGGCTGATTGTAAGTTTCCAATAGCCAATCATAACTGTTATATCAAAACTAATCTAATCTTAATACAAGTGATTCTTTGTTAACATTTTTCTATATTCTATATTTGTGTCTTTATATCTAATTTCCCTTGCATATCGCTGAACATATTCCACAATAATATTATTGTCAGTATAACATTTATACCCGTGGATATACTGGTATATCATCATATACTAGCATAAACACATTATATAGCTGAAAAACATAGCACAAATCTCTTATCGCTAAGTAAAATACGTGTTCTCCCAAATGTACTAATTTTAAGGGAAGGGATCATAATGAAAAAAGTCGTATCAGGATGTTTTCTTAAAACAATATTTGATAATATTGACATAACGTTCCGGGTTATATAAAAAATATGAGAAACGTTATTAAACGTTTTACATACCTATATATTCTAATCCCTCTTATTTTCCGTTAAAATTATGTATCTGCATTTATTTTCACAGAGAACATAAGAAAGTAAAATCCCTAACATATTTACTGATAAGAATAAAGTTTATTGTTTGGTATGATTATGTAATTTCCTGTTTGAGGTCAATCAGGGATTATTAAAAGGATTACCCGTGTTAATTGACACGTGTGTATGAGGTGCCTAATTGGATGTGTGATATGATGGCATTATTTATGACCCTGCGTGTGACATATTGTCAAATCTCAAGACAATAGCCAATCACAAAAAAGGTAACGCTTACTGATGGCCGGGTTTTATAAATTAAGAATTCCGATTTTCTATCTTGTGACGTTTTAATTTAAACGGAGTTACACGGGGCGTAACAAATGTGTCGGGATTTACATAGAGTATTGTTAAGATAATTCGCCTGAGACAAACTGATATTGTATGCGTTTGTGTTAAATAATATCGATTCCGGAAAGGCGGAAATAGCCACAAGTGCTTCATTTTTTTCTCAATTTATAAGAGTTCTGAAGTTATTTAAACTTCAGTTATATATATATCGGCTATATATGTGTTAATGAATGTGTCAAAATTTCTACGAGAATGGAAAAAATGACAAAAAGTATCTGCAAATATGTGAAGCATAAGAAGACAAAATGTGAAAGGTGGGTTTTGTTCGATTAACTATAAATGTGTGTTTTAGTATTTTGTTTTATTTAGAAATTCCCGTACCTCGTTTCAGAGAGAATCAAATTTTATCGTCCTCTGTCGAGACTGAGTTGTGACATTTCATTCGATTCGTTAGAAAATATAAGATGAACACATGCGTCAGAAGAAGTAAAGAAAATCAAATGCAACCAAAAAACAAAGTGTATTTGATACTGAAATCAGCTTAAAAAGTCTATAATATATCGAAAAATGTAATGTTTTGGCATATAGACTAAATGAATATAGATCCTTAGCTGTTTGAAGAGAGTGATACATTCCTTAATGGATTTAAATTAATTCTTTTAACTGTCTAGACACAGACCGATAAAAATAGATTTCATCGAAAACAAACAGCAGGATTATCAAATCGAAGTTAAATACTAACACAAATATATCTATTTCATCGATTTCAACGTTGTTTTAGAGAAGATCTTGTTTTTCAACGTCTGTTTCGAGACAATTTGATGACATTTTATTCGATTCGTAAGAAAACATAAGAAATAAACATGCATCAGAAAATTCAAGAAAATAAAATGAAATAAAAAAACGAAGTGTAATGAATATTGAAATTAGCTTTAGAACTTCATAAGGTATCAAAAATGCAAGGTTTTAGTCTATCAATCGAATAAATTAAGATCCTTGGCTATTTGAAGAGGGGCTAAATTTCGTGAGTGATTTTACCGCTTCGCTAAACAGTGTCAACATAAGCCGATAATAACAAGATTTTCTCTAAAAGAATGCGCTGGATTATCACATCAAAGTAAAATACTAACACACACATGTCTAGTTCATCTATCTCACCCCCCTTCTCAGCGATTTGTCAGCCGATATTTTACGTATTTGCAAATACTTTTTGTTGTTTTGTAAGATTATCGTCATAAATTCAAGATGACGGTCGCTCTGCATTTTTTTCCTAAATGCATCAAATCAAGCATACGCTACATCGAGTAACCCTCGGACATTGAGTTTAAATGTGTGACGTCACAGTTTCCACTCCGTTTAATGTAGCTCCGTGCCAATCTCCACGCAGTTATCTCCCCTTCATTCTTCGGCATAGATCTCTGCCACCACGAGTGGCATTTATCAGAATTTCTGATATATAATATAAATAATAAATAATATAATAAAAAACTGTTTCTATGTATCAGCTTAGTTTTCTCTGATTTAAATATGATGATATAAATAAAAGATGATAATAAATAAAAAAGAAAAAATGAAAATAACCGTTAAGTGATTTTTTTTTCAAACTCTTTTTATTTTACAGCGAGTGGCATTTTCCTAAGAATATTTTCTTAAATAAACATCAATTATCGCCTATTGGTAAAAAATAATCTGTTTAGAAAATAACTTTTTCTGTGCATGAAGATCTATAAATAATAAATATTCGCCATTTTGTAAGCCTACCATCATCACGTGACATTTGCGAAGGAAGTGATTCTTTTTGCTAAATGAGCGTGCAAGGGAGGTCACTGTGTGGAGTTTGGCTCCGTGCTTTATCTCATCCATCAAGAAAAAATGTAGGAAAATTAATAAAATATTGACCGTGACGACGACGACAACAACATCAACAAAACCAAACTTTCACCAAGGCTGCAATAGTAAAATATGAGAGCTAACTGTATTAAGGTCAAGACACGCATCACTACAGGAAGTCTTTGAAAATAAGAAAATAACTTTGATCTGTCTAGAAGTAGAGCTTCAGGGGATATAACTTGATTGGAAATTAAAAGACGCGTTCGTCCAAAATACATTATAACAGCTCGTTTACAGATGGTCTTTGACAATAGTCAACTGCTAACACAGCCAATAGCAACACCAATAAAACAGTGGTATCTAGCAGCATACATAGATTTTGCAACAAAAATCTGTCTAGCCATTCCAGTAATAATATAATAATCAGGTGGCCTAATAAGACAGTCACGTATATAAGTTTCTATTGACCAGACAGCCGGCTGCACGAAGAGCACATTTAAGTTCTTTTTGGTAAGTTACTACGATACAGGACATATGCATACCCTACTGCCGTGTCAACCTGTAACACTGTCCACACGGCTGCCGGGCAAATAGCTTCGATATGCAAATTATAACCAACAGTTTTGTAGATACACGACATATATTACAAGTCCATATATATTTTTCGGCCGTTGGCTGTTTTGTTTCACCTGAATTTCCGGTCTAAAATTCAATTTGAAGGTCACTAAACAGCAGATTTGATTGGTTGACTTAAAAGTCGAAAGTATCCCTCCGGGAAAGAGATCAGCTTATACATTCCTAAAACCTCAATTTTTCGACAGATAAATATTTAAATGCATGTCTTAACGTTCAAAATAATTGATTCAACTACACGAAAAACAAAGGATGAAAAACACACCTTCAGACCTCTTCGTATCCTGGAAATCGCACATTCGTTGAGACGTGATGTATCAGAGCACAACTTCAGTGCACTCCAAACTTGTTTTGTATCGTGGTAAGTATAATTTTGACCATTTGATGTTCACCCTATCTCTGACAACTGCTTGAATGCAGGTGACACAAGTGTTCCGAGGAGCACCTATCTAGTTGTATTACCTATATGACGTATTATGTTGCGAACTAGTCGTTCGTCTGTCCGATCGCCAGCAATTTCATATCCGCCCAATATATTTTGAACGCTTGAAAGACATTCATAATACTTGGGTCAACTATCCTCTCATCAAAATGTAGAATAAACACTAAATGCCATTAATACACCACGGCCGTGTATCTTCTTTAAAGATACTTCATGTTTTGTGTAATTTATGTTCAATTTTTGGTTAATAAATATTTTGAGGTGGTATCTATATTAATCAGACATGTATATATGTGTGTGTGTGTGTGTGTTTTAGTGAATTTATTTTTCATCCCTTAGTCCGTAGTTTTTTTCTGTTGAATAAATATATATTTGACATAGAATATTGCAACGTTTGTCATGCCATCAATGCCATATTCGAAATGAAGGAGCATCGTATGTGATATACATAGCCCTTTTTGACAGAAAACGAATTATTTTGGACCGACACGACCGGATCTTGCAGGTAATAGATCAAAGTGTTTTTAAGTGTACTTATTTCGACATCGATGAGAAGAAGAGGGGAGCACTTATGATGCCAATTTCTACTTCTAAAAAAGAATTTTCTGTCATTGATAGTAAAATGTACTCTTTGACTTCCTCATATCATTGTGCGTAAATTTCGTTTAGTAAAGTATTGATTTAAAATTATTAAGAATCCTTATACTTTACTGTATGGAAATTTTATTCTTAAATGGTCTCAGAACATTAATTCATTGTTTGATAACCTTGGAAAATCATATATTTTTATTAGTAATGATTTTTGTGAAGAACATTTAAGCTACACCCACGACTGCCTATTACATCTGTCAACCGTGGGATACTTGGCTAGCACTTTATCGTTATAAGGATATTCGTAAGAGGTACGTCGACCAATCAAAATGTTGCTTACACAAATGAGTACTCTTCAGTTGGAAATCTAAAATCTGTAAGTCAGTAACACACTCCTTACAGTGGTTACGTCACGCTGCACTACCGAAAGTACGAGAGTTTCTATTGGTCAAAAAAAAAAAAAATCCCCACTGCCTAGTGGGGCTGCGAATGGTGGTGCGACTTTTCAAATAATCGATAACGAGCAAATGCTAACAAATAATCTCACGGGCGATGAATAAAGCTCGTGGGTTTCAAACGCTGTTGCAGTGCTGGTTGTATTCGATTGAAAATAGTAATAAATTAGATACATATTGTTATTTTAAAAAAAAATGTAATGGAACGTTGACAATCCTTTCATTGTAGATCTCTAGCTTAATTAAGATGTTCTGCTCATAATTTGGCAATTGAAGAAAGTCGGTATAGAAACATTGAAATGCAAAACAGAAAATGTGGATTTTGTAATACGAATATTGTAGAAAATGAATATCATTTTGTTCTTGTTTGTCCTTTCTATAATGATCTAAGGCGTAAGATATTACCTAAATATGTTTGTTCTTTGCCAACTATAACTTAATTTTACATGTATTTACGAATGAAAAATAATCAATCAGGTGTTATTAAAAATCAGCCAAATTTGTACATCTCGCTTTTACAAAAAGGAAGGCTTTAAAATTAATAGTACGTAAAATTTTAGATTTTGGATATAGATACCCCTAATATGTAGTAACATATTCCAACTGTGTATGAAACATTCCAAACTGAGTTCGCTAATCAGCAATTGATATACTATAGTCATTGTATTTAATCATATGACATATAAATATTTACACCTGATAACTGTTTGAAGCTATATTGTGATTTAATTATAGCAATTTATAAAGTTTATGTTTATATAAAACGTCATTCATGCTTTTCTCTTACATGTATAGTCAGGGGCGTAGCTTGGCTTTACTAAATGTGTAGGCACGCTTTCCTACCGCGGAGGATTTGTCGGGGAAATTTGATATTTGCATGGCCGTGGGAACAATCTTGTTGGTTTTGAGTCTTAATGGGAATATACCCATTATATGTGGAGTTCTCAAACTACTACTGACCGAAAATACTCGTAAGTAGCCTTTACACTCATGACTCTCATTCAAAACGTTCTGAGAACAAACATACATCTAGATATGTCGTATGTAAGCAACTTATCTCATGAATTTGTATTAATTATTGTTTCATGTGTTCTTGAATTACACGTGGAACTGACATTTAAGCTTGTATTTAATGCTTAATGGCAATCTGACTAAAGTACAGATCTTCCTACGGTAGCGTGGCGTATATATAGGAGATGACTTTAGTCAGATTGTGCTTAATGGTGAAATACTGTACTCTATCAGCGAGATTAAATCTATATCTCACAGTGTGGGTGATATAGATATGCCGGGACTACTTTTTTTACATTAAAAGGGTATGTTCATTGGTATGTAGCAGCAGTTAGTATAAAACAAAAAGAAAATTTGTTTTGAGTGAATATGGAATACATCTCATCTCGAAGTGATGCATGAACAATCTTAACATTTTCGCGCGCGCTCCGCGCTCGTGAATATTTTAAATTGAATCACTTATAAATGAGATATATACCATTTTCATTCAAAACAAACACATTTCCACTATGTATAAATCAGTGACACCTATGTCCCTATGGACACCCTGTTGACGAACTCCCTATAATATAAATAAAATTACAGAAAACACATAATTTACGCTCTTAAGCACCGTCATATCGATGCATAAATTGCACAAGTAGAACATATAGTTTCGTGCATAAGTGCATTTGCATTGTCTGTAAGGCAATAAACAAGTTTCAAGCAAAATCATTAACTTGTTTTAGGTCTGCAGTTTACAAAATATGTACTTAAACACCCAGATAAGAAAATTAAATGCATTTTGCCTCATAAAATCATTGTCATAAAATCAAAATACCGTAAGGCAGATTGATTATTACCTAGGTAATCCTAAAATGGTGTAGCCATAATATATATATTTCATGTACTTTACAGCGACACTCCTAAATGATAACTATCATAGTATTATTTACGCATGTAAGAATATTGCATGCGGTCGAATTACGTCTGCAATAAAGTTCACTTCATTTTTGAGGCAATATAGTTCGTGGTTTTTTCTGTTTACTGAACTGGAAGACCAATTTTCAGTATTTTCAATAATTTAAAATTTAATTACTGTTAAGATGTTCAACAAAAACAAGTTTTTCCAACTCACACGTTATTGAAAACATATAATTTTACGTTACATTTAAACATAATATTGTTTATCATAATTAGAAAACACTTTGATACATAATACAGATTCTTACTAAATGTAAGCCCACTATTTCGCCTGTCCGGACTGTGTTTAGTTTTAATCTTAAAAAAAAAATGTGTAGGCACGTGCTGGAAGCTGCGCCATTAATAGTAATAAACGTGTTTGTGACGCCATAAGTTGTATGGCAGTAAACTGTGCGTTTATGCCTAATAAACTATTGAATTGGTATTTTGTGTTGGAATGCCCGTCATAGCCCTATTATTCGAGATTGGATTAAATGTGCATGTAGTCATTTTACTCTTGCGTATATGAAAAAGATGGCGCATATACTGATGAGAAATGGAAACCCTTAGTGTGTTTTGTGTTGGTTTAAAAGACTGTATTAAACTTCTTCTAAATAACAAAAGAATTGCTGTTTGTTACCCTGCATTTATATCAAACTAAAGGGAAATAACTCTAAATGCTCATTTCGCTGAGTTGCCTTTGACGCTTCCTTTCCACTGTACTTTTCCTTTCACCGACAAAAAACTTAAGAGCACTGTGGAGCAATACGGACAGTGATTCTGGTTCCCGCTCGTATGCGTGCATAACGGGTACCATCGCCATTGCAAAAAGACAAACAGAGCTGTACGGAATATGGCGAGCAATCCTTGCTTCTTTTGTCCACAGGTACAATGCATATAGCGTGTGAGGGATGAGAAACAGAGATAGTTCTTTCCGACGATTAGAACGCTCGAAGAGGACACCGAGACCCGCGATGCTCCCCGCCAACGCCGGAATCAACGACGGCAAAGGCGGAGGTTTGTGATGTATATTTCTTAGCAAACATATGATATATTTTGCCAGCATTACCATGGTGGAAAGAAACATAGTGGACCAAAAGACGTTCTTCAGTACTGCCTTGAGAGTTCCTCTAGGTCTGCAATAAAAATATATCAACGTTAAATATTCCAAACAGCAACTCATTTATTCATTCTAAGGTTTCTAAAATCCGAAGGAACGTATTTTGTTGGAACTGCTCTGCCCTATATTTTCAGTGTCAATTCTTCTAAACATGTTAAATGGCTGACATACGATTGGAGAAATACTTGTTGACCTTAAAACCAGTTTCTTCATTGTCCTTGTCTTAGTGCTCTTTACAACATATATAAAGACATACGAGCATCCGCAAACCATGTTGACAAGTACATAAATGTAGGCAGTAAAATAATCAGAGTGAACATATTAAGTTACCTGGAAGTGATGTATGCCAAACAAGAAATATCTTTCAACAAGATAACCTATGTTGATAGGGATTAAAGTAATCGATAATCTAAAACGATTGTATAATATAAAGCATCCCCTTCCAGCAATCGGGGGAGTAAAATATTTTTGTACTGAAGCGTACTATAAACGTCGAGATAGTGAAACCGACATTAATTCACTGCTGATATTCATAACGTTCGACCCAAAATAGGTCTCAATGTGTATCTAAAAGAAGTATTTTGATAAAGAAACTATACAAACATAAAAAAATGTTATTCAGCCAGAATATCCCATCAATATTTCAGCCAGCTGTCATCTCAACAAACAATTGTGCGTATTTTTGTCCTGTTAGTACAGGAGTATCTATCAATGAAAATCATTAAAATATTCATTCGACACTGTCTGACGTTATCATCCTTAAGTAGGTCAAAGTGAGATAAGACGCTTCGCCGATAAAAAACAAAACAAAACAAAAAAAACAAACAAAAAAAAACCCCAAAACGATACGATTTGAATGATATTTAATATTAATTTGATGAACGAATTATTAATAAAAGCATCCATCGCAATCGGCGAAGTAAACATTATGGTCGTATTATACGGACTATTTCGAACTATAACACAGGGACAGTAAAACAGCCTATAGTATTTTTTTTCGATTGAGTAGATATTTATAACGTGGTCACAATGTAAGTCTAAGAGATCTTAGTTTTATAAAAACAACTACGTATTTTATCAAAGTCAGGATGTTTTATTTAAAAACATACCAATAGTTGTCACCTTAACAGACAACTGTGCATAACGTTTCTCCTAAGTATAGCCATTTTGTACTAATGGAAATCATGAATTATATTACGTCTTCATCCGTTAATAGGTCACAACACATTGATTTTTTTATACGTTTGGCTTCTTTGAATGCTCCCCAAAGGAAATAAAATATTCATACTGCATTTACCTCCATTATTTCCACTTATCACTGGGATAACCCACCACAACAAAGCATCCCATAGCATCTTCTAATTCAGTTTCAAAAACTTGTCCTATTAGTAATTTGATTGACGAACAAACGGGGTAATAAACGGGCATACCGGCCGTTTTGTATACAACTTTAAGTGTTCTCATACATATATTCAAACGTGGGAACGACATTTTGCTCGAAAGGCGACTCATTAATTCGTTTGGACATTCCCGTGAGAGATTCAATAGCGCTACATTAAACAGACCCACGGAGAAGGGTTATGCAGTCAAATGAACAAAAATCAGGTTATACTATACTATAAAACAAAATTAATATTCATGTATAACAAGAAAGCCTGTCGGTATATGGACCTATTTCGTCACCGTTTTTAAAGACAGCATTATGAAATTGCTTTTGAAAACCATGTAGTAAAATGTGAACTGTTTAAACAGATGCAAGTTTTATAACACAGGGGCGTTAACTCTATATTAATTTTGATTTACAAATACAGACCCTTAGCGGATATTTTCTTTCATTTTTATTAAAAACGCACAAAGCTTACCTTACTGCTATAGTTTTAGCCAAATCCATCAACACACTGTAATCCAAGTTTGATAAAGACTACTTTTCAAATGCATGTGTATAAAGGACCATTGGTAAAGGATAATGATTTCTGACCTCTATGGTACGGAATTAACCGTACGATATTAGCTTACAACGATTATATCCAACTTAAATCAAGATATTTTTAAATATAAATGCAGACTTGACAGATGTCTAGTTTATAGTGAAAATAATAGTCAAGTTAATAACATATTCAAATTATATTAAGAAAATAACAAATATTTAGTACAATGCTTAGAGCATTAAAAAAAAAGTTTTATCAAATGAAGTTCCTTGTTTCCCGTGTAATATAACCAATTATATATTTTTCATGTTCAACACGTGTTATATAACGTCATGGCGTAATTTAACCCTATACAATTCTTAGGATAAAAACAACGTGCAAAAACGCGCGCGAAACGTTAAAACATCCACACAGAAAACCGGCCAGAAGATGAGAAACATGAAAATGACAAAACGTTTAGTGCAATGTTGAAAACACAAAGGCGATCGATGGTCAATAAATGGACACATACATACATGTTCATTTGTGTGAGAGAAACATATCTCCTTCAGTAAGGACAAAGTAGGCTTAGTTACACATACATTGCCACCAGGACCAAAATGTATATTTATGCCTTTGGTTCACGTATATGCAAGTGGTATAAACATTAATTAGGTACTTATCCTAACTTCAGCTAATCAATGTATGTTAATTAGTTACTTATCCTAACTTCAGCTAATCAATGTATGTGAGCATGTGCGCAGAGATAAGCCTGGCAGTAAACATTTTCCTGAAAGTCTACATAGCACATGGGGTAGTTCATAAGTTTATTTACAAGATTTACATAGTAAATAACATTGGACAAGGCACATAGTAACAAGATATAATGGTTATAGCGGTTTGTTTTCAATAAGTTATTGTGTTGATTATAATGATATCTATCATCAAAGCAAATAGTACATGTGGGAGAAAAGTTAAAGAAAAAAAAATGAAAAGATAAAAAACAACTTACGAACTGGACATTTTTGGAAAATGGTTCTTAGAACCACCTACCAAGTTAATTAATATAACTACCCTAGCTCATTATCGCGTCGCGGACAGATAGAATATATAAGCCGAAATCAAAAAAGCCTCCAGTATAAGAATAACTGGACAAAATTTCGTTTTAGGTGAGCACAATAAATATAGTTGTTGTTGTCGTTTCTAAGTTAACTATTGGTTTTATTGTGTATTTTATTTTAGCTTACATTGAACTTATTGTTTGTATGATAATCACTTAAATAAATATTTAAGATTAGGTCAAAGGGGGCAGTAGACTGGTTGTTTCTTATATGGTTGGGAATTTTTCGTGGAAATATTACTTTTGAATCTATTTTGTATTTTCAATATCAAGTTTATGAATGGCATTTAATTTCAAATTAAACATTCTTCTATCATATTTTATTAATGATAATGATATTAAATTGTTAGTTTACATATTCATATGCAATATAATATATATTAAATAATAGTATTAATGTTTAATGTTTTGCTGTGTTTCTTTATTATAGATTGTATTAAATAATAATAATGTTAATAAAAAAATAACTGGAGAAAATTTCGTTTTTAGTTTTAAGACTATTCCCTGAAACCTGATAGTTATTCGCGTGGTCACCTAATTTTCCCGAGACCACCCCGCAACACAATGGAAACAAAGCGAACTCTTATATGTTTGAAAATTAAAGGGCCGCAACTCAACATTATGGTAATGTTACGTCAGGGCATTAAGGCTCTAAATACAATCTCCAACTCAAGAGATATCGCAAATAACTATGCCATATTATAATGTAAAATATCTGAGTTTCAGCTAAATCACAGGTAATCAATCGCGTGACTTGGTACACACCATGGTCACGTGGTAAAGGTAACTCAGTGTAGCAGCCAATCCACTGCGCCGGAGTTTGGGAAAAATAATGCCTAAAAGTTTAATTAAAATTGCTAGATAGAATTGCGTAGACTAGAGTGTAAACAAACTTAGATGGGAGTTATTTTTTAAAAAACATTTCAGTGCTCAAAAATCCCGACCTTTCCGTGTACTTCCAGCCAAAACTGGACTTAAAAACTTTCTTCAAGTTTCATTTTATTGCTTAAGAAATGCGGAGGCAACATTTAGCTAACGAGCTCAGATATGATCTAAGGTATTGAAAGGATGCGTGCATGAAACTCATTTAGAGCCAGAGAAAAGATATATGTGTACCGTGCGTGAGAATGATTTATTATATATACTATGGCATGGTATTTATTTGTATTTCACGTTCTAGTTCATGGGTTGACACACAGTAGCTATCACGTGAGCACGCGATAGCTCAATCCATTAAAGTCAGTCGTGTACTCTCCCGTAAAATATAATCTTGTATTTGATGTGATATCTTAATATATTCATTAGATATAGAGATCAACAATGAACAACTATCTGATTGTTTTACAACATCTGTTCTACGCAAAATACAGCATACATTAGATGTTAATGTCATATTTATGAAATATTCATATTTTCAGCAAAAGGCCAAATCATATATGATATCATTTAATTAATTAGAGATACAAATTAAGATACAAATTGAGATATCAAGATTGATTATCATGATAAATTATATCTCTAATGAAAATGCAAGATATATTAATAATTTCCAATATTTCAACATATCCCGGGTGGACAAAATGCCATTTCCGGTGCGGTGTTGTACTGATACAATTTCATTAAAAGCAGCTCTTTTGTCTCGCTTCGATACACTACGCTACGAAGATCTGAATCTGACAAGTCTATTCAAATTGAACTTAACGCCATGAAAATTTATAAGAAAATGATATCGAAATAGTTCGAACAGAATGCGCGGTTTCAAAATAATCTGAATTTGAAAATGGGAATACCTTGATAATACCCGCAAAATGTAAAATTACGTAAGCTGCCGTTAACTTGTGAAGTTATACCCAAGCATTTTTAAGCCGACGGTATTACTAAAATTGTTTCCTTATTATATTATAATTTTAACACTTCTATTGTAGATTCAGACCGGTGTTGACATATCGGCGTCAGTTAGGATATGAGATTGAGGGCTGATTGGGCACTAAGTGAAGTATCGAGGAATTCATAGCTTCGGAAGTTAAGACAACAAAGTAACTGAGCGACTCCGCGAGCTTAAGGCCAAAATCCCGTTCCTTAATCCCCAATCCCCTTTTGTCAAACATATTTTTTCTTAGTGGCTTAAAATGCCAGGTATGATTTTATGATTTACCAGAATTCTTAATTTTCAATAAA